>VYZT01052804.1:0-42317 GCA_013400735.1 Pomatostomus ruficeps
TCCTGCAGTTTCGGTGACACCAGGATTTATTAAAGAGTGCTAATTTCCTTCACTGCTTCTGCTACTTATTGAGCAGAAAGCAACCCTGTGGAGCAAACATCTAAAAAGCTCTTGGATCCTCCTTTTTTGATCTCATTTTCACATCCATTGCACCTCCTCCCAAGGTTTAAGATTATTCAGACAAACTTTCCGAAGGCCTAAGACAATGTTACAATGTGGGTTTGAAAGCCTAAATTGCTTTTTTGTTATAGGAGAATCTTCTTTCAAAGCAAAAAAAGCATCTGAAATCTAGTGAGCTGAGGAGGAAAACAGCATTCTATTTCTGTGAAGAAGCTATTAAAGAAAAAAGAGAGGAGAAAAAATAAAGGAAGACAGAAGACTGAATGGGCAATGAGAATTGCTCTGACCTAAGAAAAGCTCTAGTTATTCAAGCACAGCTCTGTATTACAGAATTTCCAACACTTCTAAGATTTAAAATCTCTTCTCATTATTGCACCATTTGGATCATTTTCTTAATAAAAGGTGTAAAACATCTAAATTTTCACACATCTAAATTTTCAGTTCTACAGCCTACAGCCACATTTTACTGTAAATCAGCTTCAGAAACACTGATTTTACTTTTGCCTAAAAAGGATTTTAGTTGTTAATGAGTGCAGGAAAAATCTCAGGAAAAATCACATTTAAAGTAAACTAAGATTTTTTTCGCTGGTTTAAGTGAACTAATTTAAAATTCTACTGTTCGTGAAAGCGGAACAATTTTGAATATCTGTGACATAAACTGGGTGCCCAAATCTCATCAAATCTGCGGCGAGGCAACTCCTAAGTGACTTTGGACATTTGGCAACTTTGTCTCAGGGCCCAGCTGCCCTCCTAAAATGTGCAGTCTGGATTGAGCCTGGAAAAATGGCCAGGAGAGTACTTGCATGGGCACACCCCTGTAGGCTGCTCAAAAACTGTCAAACCACCCAAAATGCAGGATTTAATCAGAGTTCCACCTGGGACACTCTTTGCCTCTAGGTAAGAATGGTTTTTAGAAAATTGCCAAATTGTATTTATTAAACCCCCTGCTTAAAGAAGCTGCTCCGGTGGTCTACCTCGCTGCAGGTAAGGACAAGGTCACGCATTTTAGTCCTCAAAAGCTTTTTTCAGCCTGTTTGACACAGCAGTTGTCAGGTTGGGTTTGGATTACAGCCCTGTTCATCTCTGCTGCCCCAGAACATCAGGTTCTTCCTCCTCCTCACTCCTCCCTCCCAGCAAATCCTGACCACACCAGACACCGAGTCCCTGCCACAGAGCAGCTTCAGCAAACATCAAATAATTCCTCTCCTCAGCCAAATAAAAGGATTTTGTCTTTATGCCATGTTTCTAAAATGCAGCCAGTTCTCAGGATTTTCACACAAGGTCACCGATGGCGCTTTAAACACAGACTATAAGTTATAAATTGATATAAATATCGGTGTGTGATTAAGACTTACCTGAAGGGGATATTTGAGCAGCTGCTCGTGCCTCTCAGTGATTTCAGTCCTGGTGACTGTCCCTTTGAAAGCTCTCAAGGTCACACACAATTATCTGCTTCCACTGGGTCTTCAGCACCTTCCCGACATTTTGGGTTATGGCTGCCAGGTGAAGGCAGACATCCCGAGCATCCTAAACCTCTTAGCCCGAATATCCCACTCTGGAATTGCAGCTGATTGCCACCTGCACCTCTTTTAATCAAACACAAGGCCTTTGCAGCACCCGGCAGGACTAATGGTGTTGGGAGGATAAGTGCAAAAAAAAAGCAGAACATCACTGCTGCTGAGACAGATGTGAGACACCTTAAAAGTCCCTCCAGGTAACACAAAAGTGGCAATTAGTTGTTATTTCAATAGCAAGGCAGCTTTCTTGGCTGTGAAAAGCAGGAGTTTGCACAGAGTGCCACAATTTTCCATTCGGAATCTGGTTTTTAAAAGTGCTTTACAGCTCCTGCAGAGATCGATCATTAAGCTACAATGCCTTTAACGGGTTGTGTAATGATTAAAGCTTTAAAAAAAAACACGCAAAAAAACCCGCAAAAAACTTCTTTGCCCTTTTGAGAAACCTCTGGAGAATACAGAAACTTTCCTATTATCACTCAGGTGAAATTGAGATGCCTTAAAATTATCATGCACAAAAAAACCCAAAAAACCAAAACAAACAAGAACAAAACCAAACTCCAAATAGGGAAAAAAATATTATTCCTTTACAAGCAGAAGGATATTTACATGTGACTGTGAATTACCTGGTTCATGTCCCTACCATACCATTTTCCTACATCACAGGTGTCAGATTGCATGGGGAGGATCTTTTTTTTTTCCTCTTCTGCCCACAAAATCTGATCCAGAGATACCTTTTTTGACAACTTCTTTCCCTCCCATAAGTGGAGCATTCCCAGGAAAAGGTCTGGTTTCAATAATTCGAACAATTCTGAGGGGAAAAAAAATAGAAAAAGCAAAATAGGATATAATAATTCCTGAGCATTCCTAGTAATGCATGACATAAAAACAAACGCATAAATAGACTGAGAACTTTCTTACAGAATCTTCCAGGGAAAAATGGTTTCCTTATTCCAATGGGTAGAGGCCATGGCTGGGAAACATAGGGAATGCAGAGTGAACTTCTGCCATAGCAGATAATGGTTTGCAGCTAAAGATGTTTTTAAAGTACATGGAAAAAGACAACAAATTTAAACTGATGCCATAAAAAACCAGGTTCTGTTTCACCTTGTTTCTAAAAATGAACAAAAGGCGTTTTAGGTCACCGTGCAGGTAAATAATTTGATTCAGATTATTCTGTGTTGCGAAGAGTGCATCAACCTGACTCATGATGCAAAAGCAGTTTTGTTGCAAAACCACAGCTTTCACCACCGCATTTTTTAATAATCCCTCAAGTCCTTTTTTGATTTTCTCCAGGACCTGGCTGTGTGTGAGAATTACCTGACTAGCCCTGGCCACAGGAAAATGCTTCTCCCAGAAAAACACCTGGCAATGTAAGGTTCCCACAACAGCCTCCGTACCAATAAATTCAAAATACTCCGAGCAGTTCTCTGCCACTGGGGCCAAACCCTCTGGAATGGTGCACAGAGAAATGAGGAAATCCTCAGCACTGTGCTGGCCTCGTCTGCCTCTTGGGGATGCTCCCCTTGACTCCCAAAATACACCCCAGAATCGTCCAGGAGGACAGGTTAGGGATCAAGAGAAGTATTGAACTGTCCCTTTCAACAGCTTTGTTTATGGGCCTGCAAACTGGCACTGTTAATTGATTGAATTATGAGCTAAAGGGGCAGCTGTTGCATATCCTTGAATGATTTGAAGTGCCACAGGAACGAGTCAGTGTCGCAGGTGACTGGGTCACACACAGACAGGAATGGTGCATTTTACACCTTGATAGGTTTCTGCAGTTCAGTCTTACTGCTGGGTAAAAAATTAATGCATTTTTTTCAAACTACAGATTTACAAAAACAAGGCAAAGCTGCAATAACACCAACATAGATTAAAATGACTTCTTATATCAGGGATTGATTCAGCTTCTCAAAAGGCTCCTAGGGTAGGACAAATCGCTGCTACAGCGCATCCCTGCCTATTCTGGGAGTTAAACACTGCTTGATCCTGTGTGACAGACCCCTCGGTGTCATCTTCAGCATCCTTATGCCATGACATCTCACAATCAGTCTGCACTTCAGAAGTCTTCTCAAAATCTCCCCCCCAAAAGCATTTCCTTTCCCATAAAGAAGGCACAAATGAGAGATAACAGGAGGAAAATCTGTTTTACACCCAACATGCTCAACCTGGCAATGCAGAACTGGGCAACTTCCCCCTTCTGCCTTGCTGATGTACTGCTTACACTGAGGAGAGTGGAGTCACTCTGGTAGAACTTGCCCTAAAACTTCTTTCCATCCTTTTCCATTCCCGGCCTTGAATTATTTTTAAATGTGCTCTGAGCTCCAGGAAACATAAATGCCTTTTTCCCAGGAGAATGCTGGGAGCTCGCAGAGCTCTCATTTATCTCACAGGATTCGTTAATTGTTTGTTTAGTCTCGGGGGAGGGAGGTTTTTATGACACTTTGGCTTAAAGAAGGGTTCCAGGAGCAAGAGTCCTTATTACAGCAGGGGCTGTATCACAGCTTATTATATTCCTTATCACCTCCTTTGGTGAGAGAAAATCACTTATTTTAGACTAAACTATCAGTGGCGTTGAAAAGAATCATAATCACTGCTTGGGGTTGAGAGATGGGCAGGAGTATTTTTCTTTGTCACAGACTGGCATCAGTACAGCCTTTTATTTGAGAATTTCAAGGCCCAAAAGACAAAAGCCCCTCATCAGCTCCCTGAGGAGGGCTGCAGGCTGGTGCCTGCTCTGCATTTGGCACCTCGCAGTCAGCACGGGACTGCTCAGAACAGGAGCCCTCAAACCCGAGGACGGCAAAATTGACGCTGGAAGATGCACTCTGTGGAGAGGAACAAACTCTGCTGCAATGTTGGGTTGATACCAGCTCAAGACATGGGTTCAGATTTGGGCCTGCCTGCACCTGCAGACCCATCCTGAGTGATGGAAGTTCACCAAAACTGCAGGAAAAACAAAAACTCTCCAGCAACACCTTTAGTGTTAGAGAATCCAGGCATTGCTTTATCTCTGGCCAGGATGGTGCTCTGGCCAGGATGAGCCATAGAAATCATTTCATCCACACACAGCCCGGGTGTGCAGAGCCTGTTGTTATCTCTGGACATTTTAGCAGATTTTTCCCAAACTTTATCCAGTCAAACTCCACAGAGATCCATTGGTTCCGTGTACATTGGTTCCAAGTTCTGTAGCTCTCAGTATTTGGTTTCCTGTTGGTCACAGATCTCTTCGCTTCTGATGTTAATTAAGTCCCAATTGCTGGGTTCTCTGATCAGTCTTTTCCCAGAATAGGTGACTCCCACCATGCCAGGGGTGTTGTTTGGAGCTCATGTTCATCAGTGGCCCTTGCTGGTTGTTCTCTCCTGTTGTTATCTCTGTGTATCTCCTGTGCTGCTCCCAGACTGTGGAGATGTTCAGCTCATCAGGCCTACATTCACATTTCCTAAAAAATTCCTTTCCCCAAGACGAAGGCAAACCAAGCCTGACTAGAGAAGCAAAATAAAAACATTAAAAGTGGTATTGTTGCCAACAGAAGGGCCTCGTTGGTGCCTTCTTGCTGATGGAGGTTTGTTCTTACAGGAGGGTTCGCTGAGCCCACGTACAAAACCAAGCCCCACGGCAGCATGAAATGAAGGAAGAGTTCTCTGCAGGAGGGGAATTTAACATCTGTGAGGATTGCTGCACTCCCGCTGCTTTAATCACTGCCGGAGCTGACTTCCCTGCGCTGCCCAGCCCATAAAAGAGAAATCCTCATTACCTATTAAAGAGTCATTTCCTTATATAACCAGATTACTTGGGGTGCATATTGATAATTTTATTTGTCCCTGGTGGAGAAGACAGGATGTTTAAATGTCCAGAAAATACATCCTACCCACCTGCCTTCTTGCAATAGTTAACAAAATAGAAATTGGAATAATTACCAGTGCAGGCATCTCCACCCTTCCTTACCAAGAGGACTTTCAGACCTGAGAAAAGTTTTATGACCTGCAAGGCAAGAGACGGCTGAATTTAACCACTGGCTGAATTTAAAAAGATAATCACCTGCAAAATCCTAGGAGACAAAAAAAATTATGTTTTTTAAATTCATAATACATTCATTTACTCACTTAATGCATCATTAACATACTGCTTCATCACCTGAACATTCCAATGTACAAGAAGCAGCAGTGCCTCACAACCATTGCAAACAACAGCCAATGTTACTCTGAAAAAGAAATGGGCTTTGGCTTCTATTGAATTAGAAAATCACTTTGTATTTTCTTCTTTTTTCTTTCCTTTTGAAATCATACCAGAAACACATTTATCCTACTTTGGAAGCCAATAGACTTAGCTTGCATGAGGGAAAAATCTGTGTAAGGGTTGTTATTCCTGCTCAGAAGAAAATGGAAACAAATAATGTGGTTTCAGACCAATTTACCGTTGATGGGAATATTGGAATTCCTTGTATCTCCTCCCGTGAGTTACAGAGCCTTCGAGCAAATTACATCGTGTTCAGCACAGTCTCAGGTTGGGAATTACAAACAATACAACAAAACCCTCCAGCTATCAGGAATATAACAGTAAATATAATTTGCAGTAGATTACATGTTTCTAAAATCATATTCTTTTTAGCCGAAGAACGACATGGAGAAAATATTTTTTTCATTTTCCTTATTTTCGCGGAGCATGACAAAAGTCAAATTAATGTTTCACTGACCAAAGCACGTGTCTGTAAAATGGTGACAAGTAATTATCTTCATCAGTGTCTTAGGGAAACAACACAATTGCTATTTTTGGCATTTCCATCCATAAAGTAAAAGTCTCAATATTTAAGCAGGATGCGTCAGCCGCATTCCCTGACCAGGTATTTTCTGGGCAGCTCCGTGAAAGGATCATTTTTCTTTCTCTTTTCTACGGACTGCCAGGTTGGAACAGCATTCACAGCTTTTGACAGACACCTTACAAAACAAAATCAATGTTTGCAGGAAGTAAATAGAGCCCAACCTGCAAGTGGCTGAGAAGCCTTGTTCTATATCTGGTCTTCAGCTTAGGCGCCAAAAACATAAGGAATATTTTACAAGACAGTTTAAGCACTAAAGATTGGGAACCTTTAAATAATTAATATATTTGCTTCCATGATTAGGAATAAATTAACAGAAAAATAAATCAAAAGGGACATTTTTGCCTGTAAAGAGTGCAATAGTGACAGAATTTTTAGTATGCAGAGGAAGTTGCTGTTTTCAGCCAACAAATATTTCCCACCAGGTTCAGTGCATCTGTTGTGAGTAATGAGGACCAAGAAAACAAGGCAGGGATTGCAGTCCAGAACTATCACTCTGCTTGCACCTGCTGTGATGCTGGGGATGGACAGAAAATATCTTCAAGATCTTTTTTTAGATGTGATGGACAAGTTTAATTTATTTGATGCACTTCTGAGTTGTGGGAACGGCAATAACGCAACAGAAGGATGGCACAGAGTTGCTGTGGCAACCAAGCACTCCAACTCCGAGGCAGGAGACAGGAGGGGACTGGAGACGGAGAGAGAATTCTCTCCTGGCATGGGAGGAGGAGAAGTTTTCCAACAAAAGGGAAATTGTAGCAGTAGAACGCGACACCCGCCCGTGACACTGGTAATACCCAGAATATACAACTCTGAACAGCTCCCAGTTTGTGATCATGGAAAACACAGGAGTGAACAGCCTGTATCTGTATGATAAACCAGGACAGCAGCATCCACTCCTGCCTTGCTTCTTCCAACAGCGAAACCCAGAGGAAAACAGGTTTTCCCTTTTTCCTGTTATCCCTCTCACCACATGCCTTCGCACAGGTGAGGGTGTGAGTCCACCCTATACTTTTCCTGAGATACACAGCTCTCCAAGCTCTCTTTCCAAAGGAACTAATATTCAGGACAGATGGATGCAACAGCTTCCATTTTCATTAGCTCCATAATCACTGGAAAGTGCCAGAAAAACACACTGTGTTTTGAGCAAGAAAATTTTCATGGCAATATTTGTAGGCCCCGCTGGAAGTATTTCTGTGCAGCAGGCGCTTCCCTTGCTTCCTTCACTGGGAAATCAAATGTGAACCAGGAATGCTAAGCTGCGCATGCTAATGGCTGAGAAATAATTGAAATACGGTACAGTTACAGCAGCATAAACTGCAAGGGACTCGGCCATCTGGAAACGCTGAAATCCCTCCATGTTTCATTAGTTTGAGGATTTCTGTGATGCTGCCTGGCTGCACAGAAGGGAGCCAAACCTCCCCGGAGTGCACATCCCACCCAGGCTCCCCGAGGCAACTCAGACACAGGGGCACTGTGCAGGGGGAAGACGTTTCAGGGAAAGGAAAGGACCGACCTTTGCCAGCCACCCGTGCTGCTCCAGCGAGGCCAGTCACTGGAAAATGATGAGAAGAAATGTCACCTCGGGTGGCAGCCAGCTGATGTGGACCTTTGTAGGCCAGATAGGAAGGAAAAAGGTTTTAATTCAATCCTTCTTGAGTTCCACTGTGACTCGTTGCACCTGCAGTTTGCAACTGCAAGCAGTTTCTTTTTCACTGTTTATGTCTGCTCTGGAAGTTTGGAATCATTCACTCGTGGCATAGAGGAAACAATCACAACAGTGACTTGCAGTGGAATTATTTGTGCTGTAGAATTTGCTCCCATTATAAAACATCTGCTCTGCTTTCAAGCATGAACGTACCTCTGTTGCCGCAGTGCTTTGTGTGGTTTATGCAATATTAAAGTTTAAGAGATCTTCTGTTCACTTTGCACACGGCTTTACAACGAGCCATAATAACACCATTCTGTATCATCCATATATCTTTTTACCAGGTCTGAAACTGGATCAATACTGTAAACTTCAGCCTGCTGCATCTCTCAGTTTAATGACTTCAACAAGCTGCATTAATCCCTTCATGGTCGTATGGATAGCACCAGGCATCCTTGAAACGTCTCTTGATGTTTAGCTGCTCCCATTTCGAGGGGCTGTGGAGCTCATTCTACAGCAACCATGGCAAAAGTGCCTCTGCCAGGAGTCCCCCGGGCACAACAACTCACTAAAATCCCATAAATCCACAGGCTGTACGTGATATTAACTTCTAACACTCGTGTCCATTCAGGGCTTCTGTAGCAGCTTTACACCACCAAGCTGAAAAATCCTTCTCCATGACCACCATTCCCTTCTCTGCCTGAGAGGAACCCAGGTCCAACACCCTGAAATGTCTTTACCCCGACACCACTAAACCATGCACTGAAAATTAAGAGTTTTACACATGTAAAATGATAAGTGGGTCACCTGTGCAGAATCAGAGCCAAGCTCAATGGAAATTCAAATTTATTCTTCTGGTGATCACCAGCCCGACTTTTCTAAAGAAACTAAAGAGTAACCGAGTATTGAAATCGATGTGTGCTACTCAACCCGGATTTCTTCTTCTTCCATCTCACTGTTTTCACTAAAAGCATAGAGAAAAAAAAATAGAAGCATAAATATTTGCAGTCAAACTTTACTAAAAAGAGACCTTGTTAAAAATTAAACTTGAATTTATGCCAATGCAAAGGCTTAATTGTATTAAGTAAGACTAAAACTCATTAACAAAACCATTTATAAAGAAATAAAGGTGCTTTCTAATTACAAAGCAAATACCTGGTTTTATCTCAACCACTCCACACTTTTCAATGTTCCATAATATATTAATATCTACATGCACTGGATTTATTCTCTACAATGAAACAAATGTTACAGTACCTCTTTTTTTTTTTAATTGGTGGTAACTCATTGCTCTTCTTGGCAAATCTTTCCTTTGGCGTTTCAGTCAGATTTTAAGATAATTACACACCACAATCAAAAAATATCTGTCAAAGCCCCTATTATTTTTTTCAGAATTTGAGTGGGAACTTGCCTGTAAAAACAGCATTAGAGAAACATTTCCTTCACTAGCTTTAGTGAGCTTCCTTTGATCACGGTGTTTAAGTTAAAAATAAGTGTAATTTTTCTTAAAAAATGCTTCTATTTGATCAAATCCACTTTACTATTAAATTGCATTTAAATTTCCCATTGCATGCCTATAAACTGGACAAATTCCAAGTAAATAAAACCAAGAAAAAGAAAAGTTACCTAACGAAAACACAAAAACGAAGGCTCTGAATAAATGCATAGAAAGCTATGGAACTCAGCATTCTCCTGCAGAAAAGCACAACTGAGGTGGAAAGAGACTCTTAAAAATTATGAAACAACCTTTACTTAGCGGGGAAGAAAAGGATGAAGCACAAAGTTTACCCAAGAGTTCCTACAAACTTTTTAGGGGGAGTAGCACCTACACCCCATATTTGGGCATGCAGAGCAAGAAATAGAAACTTAAAAATTGTGAAACAACCTTTACTTAGAGGGGAAGAAAAGGTTGAAGCACAAAGTTTAACCAGGAGTTTCAGCAAACTTTTTCGAGGGAGTAGCACCTACACCCCATATTTGGGCATGCAGAGCAAGAAATAGAAACTTAAAAATTGTGAAACAACCTTTACTTAGAGGGGAAGAAAAGGTTGAAGCACAAAGTTTAACCAGGAGTTTCAGCAAACTTTTTCGAGGGAGTAGCACCTACACCCCATGTTTGGGCCTGCAGAGCAAGGCCCGGAGTGCCCTTGCAGCCACGCAAATAAAGTGCAAAAAGCACCTTTTTTATTGCAGTGCAGCAAAGCTAGGAGGGAATTCTTTTCTCCTTTTGATGCCTTAGGATTCAGCTTTGATACTTTTCAGCTCCTGCCCTGCTTTAGTGTGGAACTCTCAAACTCCACACGGGCTGTGAGCTCCTGTTCTCCCATCCTGCTCAGACACAACAAATCCTCTCCAGGCCTGGACTCAAGGACACCTCGTTGTTCCAGGCCCCGAAATATGGAAACAAAACCTCTAAAAGGGGGTAAATTACTTGGGGTAAATTACTTCATCACCTGAAATTGTAATTGGAGAATTAACCCTGATATGCAAATTGATCAGAACTTATAAAAGTGTAGTAAACTCGTGCCCTGGGGTCCATCTTGGGCGTACCCTCTCCCAGAGAAGGCTTTTGACTGCCTGAGGTGTCCCTATTGAAGGCCCTGCAATAAATCCCCATTTTATTCTCTTCATCTTGTCTGGCCTCTGTCCTAGGGAGCCTCTCCAAGGCATCAGTTTCCCTTGGCTATGACTGAAATGCTGTCAGGAGCCCACGAGCTGTGCTACATTTTCTCCTTCCTACAAAGTTTTGGCTGCACACACACAGACAGGAGGTGGTTCCTTTGGAAAGAGAGAGCATTTCCCTGAAAAGAAAATAAAAGAGGGGTGGAGAGGAGACACATCATGCAAGGGTGGGGGAAACCTGCCTTTATATAGTGCTGAAAATACAGCCAAGCTGGGCCTGAAAACATTGCTTTTCCATTCCCACTCCTGGGGAAGTACAACAGCTCCCAGGAAGACGAGCTGAAGCTGAAAATCAAACTCCATCCTGCCAAGGGAAAGCTGCAGCATCGTGTCCCTGCCATTGCAGCTCCTGCAGCTGCCAGAACGAGGGATGAGCACCCGGGTCCAGCTGCTGGGTGAGGGAGGGATCCGGTCACGATTCCACTCCACACTCCCAGAAAGCCATAATTGGCACTCGAGCTGAAGCATTCGCAAGATCCTTTCCCCTCCACCACTTGCTTGGCTGGGAAATTAAAAGAAGCTATTGACAGCAATTTATATGCACCAGGATGGCTGTGAGAGGAACTTGAGCATGCTGAATTGCAAGGAATAATTCTGTGACAGCTTAACAGAACATAATCACAAAACTTGAAAAAAAAAGGGTTGAACAAAAGGACAAGAGGACAAAGTCCTTCTCTCTGCTCTTCTCACAGAGTTTCTCTGTACAAGCTTTCCAATTAAATCTCTGATTGGGGATGGGAGTTTAAAAGTGCCTAAGACACTGTGGCAATTTCTGCACGAAGACACGTGAACGAAAACCAAATCTCTGTGCTTGAGCTTGACTGAAAACCTGGACAAAAGCCTAATGTGCTTCTCATTTCCTTACCAGATCAAATGTCACTTTGATAGAAATTACATGCACTCAAATGGACGAAAGACTAAATTTTATAGACTGGATTTCTCTTCTGTTTATGTTAATAGATTTCTTAGTACCTGTAAGTACAAAATCCACTTTTCATACAGGCCCTCTCTGCAGAATGCCCATATCAAGAGCTAAGCACGTATTTCCAGTTTGTTCGTGCTCCAAAACCCCCATTCTCTTAGGAAGGGGGTTTCCCTTCTTATCTTCAACTGCAATATGAAAATATTTCTTATCTTTTCAGCTTTAAATCAATTTCAGCAGCTTGAGAGAAATGTGGATACTTGGTGCAAAGATGACAAAAGGCTGAAAAAACACACTGGAGGCAGCCAAATACCTGAAGAGAGGGAGGGAAAGGAGGGAGACCAAAAGCAGAAAGGGACAGATGTGCACACACAATGCACACACAGGTCAGGTAAAGATAAAAACCATGCTATACATAATAAGCCCTGCACTATTTTGTGCCAAACAGAAAGATGGCAAGTGGCACCCAATGGCACAAATCCCTTTTCCAGGAGCACTGTGAATCCCTAAAATCTCAGGCACCTGAGAGACTCCACACATCCCTATTAAGCTACAACTGCAGAACAAACTGAGTCTTTTTAATTTTGTATGAATAAACTAATTAAATTGCTGATTCTCTCCCTCACCGATGCATATTCCCACACATTGCTTGTTGTGCTTAAACCTTACGACTCTCAGATGGCAAATTAAGGGTGAGAAGATTCCTCACATTTCACTACAATTCATCTCACTTTCCTGCTCAGGTCATAAAAGTGAGAGGAAAGAAGACATTTCACCTGCCATCTCTCCCTTATCCTTTTTAAAAACGACAAATGAAACAGACTTAAATGCATCCTGGAATACCATGCAGAAGAGCTTGCTTTTGCCACTGAGATGGAAAGTATCACCAGCAAACACATTCTTATCTGAGTTGTGGTATTACCCACATGGCACCACTAGTCAGTAGTTCATTAAGTGAAATAAACCTTATTTTTCCACAATATTAAATAGAAAATCTATCTGAAGGTAAAAACCTTATCAGCGGGGGTTCTTTCTATCCTTCCAGCAAGCAGCCAGTAGGTATTTTACTTGGCATAAAAGAGATTTCACCCACTTGCTCCCCTCTGCCTTTATTTCCAACTTTCCTCGCGTAGCTGCTCCCTTACCTGCCGTGACTGCAATTGGTGCCATAAAACTGCTCGGCAAAGAACTCATCCCGGGGAATTTATCGCCAGCGGCAACAACCGGGGATCCTCACCAATAGCACGAGTGCAGCTAATCACATTAACCCCGCTAATTACAGCTGACAACGAGCGCAGCTGTGAGCCAAATTGATCTCACAGGGGTGCCCTGCCACGATGGCATTGTCCCAGCTGGCATCTCGCAGAGCTGGGGAGGCAGGGGGCAGAACAAGTGGGAAGAGTGCCTTTGCATCCAAGGATAAAATCCTGCCTCCTGAGGAATGCTGGCATAAATTGAAGGGAGAGCAAATCCTCAGCAAATACCCTGAGTTCTCCACATCCAGGCAGTAAAGGAAGGGCCTGCCCAGCCTGGCTGCACAGGGTCAAAAATCAGCATTAAGCTCTTTTTTCCATCTCTCTGGTGAGAATCTTGTTCAAAAATTGTTGTGTCTGACACAGAGGCCTCCGTTTCATCGCTTGCCACGGAAGGTGAGAGAGGTGCTGGCTGCAGGTGTGCTGTCCACAGCTGAGCAGAGCACATTTCCACAGCGCTTATTCCTCCCTGCAATCAGATATTGATCCCTGAAACATCTTCATGTCTCACAGAACTGATTTTTAGCTAAAGCTCCTCAGAAGGATTAGCACAGCACAATGTGGAATTAGAGAGTGTGGGTCTGCATTAGCATTTAATTTGGATGAGGAACTGGCACTTGGAACAAACCTCCTGATGGCCTCTGCTCCTGGCTCTCCCGTCTGCTTCAGCGAGCACAAGGTCTGAACCCCGAGCAGGAACAGAGAAATAACACATTTTCCAAGCCATCCATGCTAAGGGTTGTGGTCTGTGTTTGTTGTTTGCTGCTATTGCTTTTTTGCAGCTTGTCACTGAAGTCAACTCAGAAATACCAAAAATCGCCTGTGAAGGAGCTATGTGACATATTCACTTGAACAAAAGGTCCTCCTCAGGTCAGTATTGCAATGAATTTCATTTTATTTTATTTTAGACCTTCTTTACAAGGCACCAAAAGTGCGCTGGTGGGTAGAAAACCAAACAACGGAGGAACAGATTCTGCAGAATTAAATTCATTTATAATCTCGGAACAGCAGGTCGTAATAACATTTTAAGCAGATTACAATGTATATCCTTGTTATACATTTTAAATGCTCCTTTATCAAGGCAAGCAGCTATTTCAGCTGAAATTTTGCGGCACTCTTATCAATAAATGGTAATGCAGACTTCCTAAAAAGACCAGTGCAAGGATGACCATTTTCAGTGTTTAAATAATCCCTACAGGAGATGGCTGGGTCTAAAGGATACAGATTTTTTGCCTTCAGGAGGAGAAGGGTGGTGGGAACAGAGACCAAAAAATGCAGTCAGAACAGAGGCAGGTTATCAGCAGCCAGCTCTGGAGGCAGAGGAGACAACTCAGGAACTGACAGAAAGATGAGATAAAGCATGAGACACTTTGACCAAGGACAGAAGGATGCAAACATGCTTTTGCAGGGCAAGAAAGGTCTATTTTGACCCAGCTTTTTCCATGCTGGAAGATTCCGTGATGGAAAAGAAAATAGCACAGTAAGAGAAAATGATCGTGACCCCCTCAACGAGCCTGACCTCTGCTAGAGAATGCACCAGCGTGCTGAGGGAAATGAAGGATCTTAATGAGGTCAGGGGAAAGCCAGTCACCCTGCTGCCGTGGGCTCCTCCCAGGAGATCAGCCAGAAAGCAGCACTCACTGCATTTTGCAACTTTATTTGAATTCACCCTGCTTTGCCTTGGAAACAAAAAGCAAGGCTCAGACGGAGTCTCTCAGACAGAGACACGAACTATTTGTGAAATTCTTCTTTCCCCTCACGTTTTCCCCTGAAGAATTAGAAATGTACACGCAAATCCTCCTGGGGCAGAAGGGTGTGAGGAGCCTGGGCACAAGCTGGGGACAGGGAGGTGGCTCACAGGGGGAAGGCAGGGCTCAGAACAGCACCTGGACAGTTCAAGGCACAGTTGTGTCCCTCAAATCCATTTCTGTGCCATGGACAACTCCCAGCAATCTCCTGCCTCCATTCCCTAAGAACCTGGGGAATTGGGTCAGGCTGTGCTGGAACAGGATCTTCCTTTCTCACTCAACTCATGCCACGCAGGCCCAAATGTAAAAATTATGTCTGGAGCACTAAATTCAACAGGGTTTTTCCCTTTGCCCGGCTCAGCCTAGTTCTCACCCACCCTGCTGTGGGGAGCTGTCCACATAATTCCCCAAAATCTTCCGCTTACATCGCCTGGGAGTTGCAAGGGTCCCAACCCTGCCACGCAGCACACGAGCATTTAAATATTGTAGCTGATCATGTGCCACTTCTCAAACCTCTCCTCCAGCCCTGTTTAATTTATTGATATAAACATGGCACTGGAAGCCACACGGCACAGACACAAATCCCTTCCCCTCAGAAAAATAACCAAAAAAAATCCCACATGGATGGATTATCCCACACATGGCCTCAAGGTGAATACAGACACATTACTATCAACATTACCATTCTTTCCACTTTTATCCATTGTTTCCTTTTTTCTCTGTCTCTTTCACAGGCAGGGAAGCAAATCTAAAAATAAAGCCCTTTTGTTCCTTGGGAAAAGTTACTCACTGGTAGCCCTTTTTAATCTTCTGCCTTTGTTCCCAGTCAGCTGCTCTTCTAACACAACCTAGATTTGATAAAAGAAAGCTGAAAATGGAGGGTAAAAACTTTGTTTTCCTGAAAAAGCATCTTTCATAGAAAAGCCAGAGAAATTATTAGATTTCAGATGCTCTAGCCATTTGAAAGTTGGAGATGATTGTCCTGAACAATGGCTGATTTTTAGGCTCCTAACCTTGCTGGGGTATAGGGGTTTTGAGGGTTTTTTTTTCAATAGGGTGGGAATTTCCATGTAATTTCCAGTCTGAGCAGGTGAAGAATATTAGCCCATCACTCTGCCTTCCCACGCCCCACTTTCTCCCTTATGCATTTCTCTTTTAGGCCTCTGTGTTGTCCTGAGTTTTGCAGTTGCTCAGTGTTTCTCTTTGCTGTGATACTTTCTCACACATTCTGCTGTAAACATGGCCATGGTTTCTTAACAACTATCTATGTTTTGCTAACTGTCCTTGTTGTTTTTCATTCCATTCTCCTAGGCGGAGAAATATGATAGATAGATGCTTTGACCAATGTAATTGAGAAGTGGTAATTTCTACCTCCAATCCACGGTGATTTTCTAAGAACATATAAATAAAGGTCAGAGAGTTCTGCTCTCTCTTTTTTTGGTCTCTTTTTGCTCTCTCTTTTTAGCTCTCCTTTTTGACTCCTCGGCCTGGTTGGCTACGTGTGTTTGTGTCCATATAACACAGAGAACATCCACACCTCTGTGTGATCATTTTCACAAATGGACTCTTTTTATAGAATCACAGAATCATTTAGGTGGGAAAAGACCTTTAAGATGATCAAGTCCAACCATTTTTGCCTCTCATTTGTCTACGACAGGAAGAGATCGTTTAAAAAATGCCCAAATCATATTGTGTTCACTGCAGTGCAGGGGTGGCAAACCCCCAGAGGACATCTCTGCTCACAGCACTATTCCATCCCCAGCCCTGAGGCTCAGGAAATCCAAGGAGCTCCCCAAGCCCTGCTGATTCTGCCACACCATAACATTCTGTAGGACAGGAGTGACAAGCAGAGTTCTGCAGCATTTCTTTCTCGTTTTTCCCTCTCTTTTTTGCACTCTGAAGTGCCAAAAATAGGGCATGAACTTTAACTCCATCTTCGTAACATCCTAAAGATATATTTATTCAGTACAAGAATGGCACACACAGAAATGCTGCAGCCAGCCATGAACTGGAGCAGTCTCAATTCCCTTCCAAATTGCACAGAGGTCAAAAACCAGCCCAGCACCTCAGCGGGAGAGAAACACTTGATCCTGCTTGGCCCCCTCTTCACCAGTGGCACAAGGAAGCATTCCACCTTTTCGTCTCCCGTTTGAACTTCTCTCTGAACCCTCAGCAAATTCAGCGCTGTGCCCTGGTGATGGTTATTTTCACCTCAAGTTAACAGAACCAAGTGCCCTTTTACAAAACACAGCGCTCGTTGAAAACTCACAGAGCACATTCCCCTCATTCACAGCCTTTTGTCCTGGCCATCCAGACAGCTGAGTCATTTAGACCAAATGATACAAAGACGTGGTGGTCAACACGAGCAAAAACTGTCTGAAAAGGTTCTTCTTTTGTGTAATTTAGCCTCCACCTGTACTTGGAAGCTTGTGGTGGGTGCTGAACCGTTCCCTGCTTGGTGGAAGCAGGGTGGGCTCAGCACGAGTGACACAGACACAGTTAATGCAGTGCAGCAGCCCCCACCTTTTAGAGCCAAATAAAATACACGCTGGGACCCAATGTGGCCTTAAAGGATGAGCCACCTGGAGCACAAACTCCACAGCTCCGTTTTTTATGGCTATTGGACACAAAAGGTTTGGTGAGCTGACTCTCACATGCACTCATTGTGATTTGAGTTTGCAAGGTTTCTACAGCATCCTGTTGCCCACTGCCAGCCTTCTCTCCTTCTGAAAACCAGTGGCTTTGCCTCTTCTTTGTGTGCCAAAAACTGTCGATGCACGTGTTCACGAAGAAAATACCAAATGTTAAAAGTCCAAGTGTCATAAAGTACCACCACATCCATTTTGTCAAACCTCAGGTGCCAAAAAGTTTCAGCCTTTTATTCCTGTTGAAAAGTTAACAGGCACAGACAGGGAGCCTTGTAAGGCTTCAGTGGGATGAACCCAGGGCCTTGAGACGTGCTTAAGATGGCCCAAACAAAAAAAGGAAAAATAACTTCTGGACCTCCTGGGTTGTCCCAGTTTGATGCCAACAGGACACACAAAATAACCCAGTCCCGTGGTGCAAAGACACAAAGCCCTCCAATAGATTGGCAGAGACAGGCCATGGCATCCCTGGGAATCAGAAATTCAGAAGTTCTGAGCAGATGCATCAATTCCTCAGGAGCTCAGGGCCAGGCAGACTGCTCACCGACAGAAGGAAGGAAGTTCTTTCTCTGCAGGCTACTCCTCACTCTCAGTCCTAGCATGGTGTGGCCAGCGGGCTCTAAGGAAAAGCATTTCTAACAGATTTTGCTGTTCTCAGCTCCGTGGAGCCACAAACAGCTCTGGAGGAGCTCTCCACTGCATAAACAGAATTGTTAACCAAGTTCAAGTCGCAGAACCACAACCCCACCCACCTATCTGTACCTGCCATCACATTAAATCTGATGGTAACCGAGTTGAACAGATGTGTAAATGAGGGCAGCATGTGACCTGCCAGGTCTCTATTATTAGGGATGCTAAAAAGCTCAACTTGACTTTCAGACTCTGTCTGCAGCCTCTGTTTCTGCCCATTAGAGAAACAAAATCTTTTTCCTTTAAGGCTGCCCAACTTTTGAACTGGGATAAATAGGGAAAAAACCTCACAGTCCCTAAATTCTCATTTTATGCCACCAAATACCAGTACATAGATAGCAAATCTGGGAAGAGGGGAGAAATATCAGCTGAGCCTGGGCATAAAGTGTGAACAAACACTGTTCAGAAGAAGATTTTCAGCAGAAAACATTATTCAAAGATGTCATTAGCATACAAAAAGCAGGAGTGGATACCTTGCACGTCCTGGCTTTATTCACAATTAATGATATTTCCTTATCTAGACAGAAGATGTTCAAATCACATTTTCGGTGCTAGGAAAAGCACGTTACCCTTCTCAGAAACAGCAATTTAAGCCATTTCTGGCATTTCAGAAAGGCTGCTTTATCACACCATGTGTATGCCTCTCAGATTGCCTGTTGTGCTCAGCACGTGTGAGCCAATTTGTGATAAGCAGGCAGGGAGGACCGGAGGGCACGCCTGCCCCAGCAGGACACCAGGTGTGTGTCCCTGAGCCAGCAGGGCAGGGCTGCTGCCTCCGGGGACCAGAGCTATCCCCCCCCTCACTTCATTGATTCCCACTCACCAGCCCAAACGTGCATGGTTCCTGTTTCTGGAGCAGACAAGGCAGGCATTTCCATGGCAAAAGCCAAAATATATGCCCATTTTTGAAAAATGTGGGTGTTGTCCCCACCTGCACTGCCCTCAGCATCTCCCACCTGTGGCACCCTCCCAGCTGTGCTCCAAAGCCAGCCCAGCCCGGGCAGCCAGCAAACCCCATCCCTCAGGTGTCCCTTCCAGTGCCCCAGCTGCGTGGAAGAAATAAAGAAAGAATAAATCCAGGCAGCCTGCACGAGTCTGGTGCAATTGCCATTAATGTCAGTCACATCTGCATAACTGCAGCCCCACCAGGGACTGGGATCCCAAAGGAGCCGTGATCCATGTCTCCCACCCAGACACTGAAATTACACCGTCCTATTTTAATTCCAGGTACCCAGATCTCCCGGGGAACCTAAATTGATAGTTCTAAAGAGCAATAACGTGGTTGGCAAATAACTGCAGACTACAAAATTGGAACAAAACCTGAGAAAGGAAAATCTGCAAATGTTAAATGCAACTCAGTTGTTGAGGTGCCCTAAGTTCAGTTTTTTGACAATAGGAAAATCAAAACCTTTAACCATCGAGAAAAGGTCTTCAGTAGCCTTTAATTTGGCTGAATGACTGATTTTTATCTGAAAAGCTCCTGCACAAAATATTTCTCTGTGATTAATTAGCAATCACCGTGCATTGTTATCTATAAGAATGTCTTATGGTGCAGGGCATGGATGTGTTAAACTCACAGACAATGAACTGAGTCATTAAGTCCTTTGCAATGGTTTTACATGAATTATTGTTCCAAGCTCCCTTCAAAGCCGTTGGCCATTCCTAGAATCATGTTTCTCTTTCTTCCTTTAGACGTCTTAATTGGAGAAAATAGGCTGGACAGAAAGCATCCAAAAGACTAAAAATCAAATTCAGATGAATTTCTCTTAATTGGAGAAAATAGGTGAGACAGAAAGCATCCAAAATACTAAAAATCAAATTCAGATGAATTCATCCACTTGTTGTTTTGTTCTAACACACTGTGAAACTCCAGATCCAGGGACATGGGAGCTGGAATAGAGCTCATAAATGATCTGCTATTCTGTCCAATTCTTAATTGTCACGTATTAAAATATACTTCCCTTACCTGTTGGTTTGGGGTTTTTTAACAATGCTTCTTCTCATACTGCACATTTCATAAATAAACACCTTCCTGCACGTCTTCAGTCATGGGTCTTTCTGTGCTGAAGAGGAACCCCAAGAGTTGGGGTTGACTTTTCACCTCTTGCAGCCCAGGATCATTATTCTACTGGAAGAGTGCTTACTCCTATTTTTTCACTTTCAAACAACAACTATTTCAATTATTAATGGTATTTTTCCCTGTTACTTAAAAGTAACAATTTTTATTCTCCAGTGCTGGCATACAACCACTTTTACTCTTGAGGCTGGAGGAATTCTAAATGGGTGGATTCACTTAGTAAAAATCCTACCTTTTAATTCCCCAAAGCTGCAATAATTCCAGAGCTGAATAACAAATCATCATTTTAACAGACACCCTTAGCAGTTTATCCCAGACATAGTCATTACTGCAGCCACAGTGACGAGGTAAGAACAGAAAATCAGTTCTTCAGGCATCTGTAGGGGAATTAAAAATGCTTTCCTTGAGCTGTGAGACACATGGATCTGCTTCCCTTCCTGAGTTTTAGTGGCTAGAATTTCCTCGTGCTTTGCTTCCTTTCAATAATTTATGTATTCCTTAGAGCACAGAAAATATCAGGGCCTGTGATCAAGTCAAATCATGTCACACTCAATAAAATATGATTCACAATTCTCGCCGATTCCTGCAATATCTTTAATCTTTAATTTGCAATTTAAGATTAATATCCCAAAGAGAAGCTATCGGAAAGGAGTGCCACTAAGAAAATATCAGCCCTCTGAAGACAGAGATTTATTAATGCTCCATAAAACTCTTAAAGCAAATCTTCACCGTTAGATACACGAGTAATACACAGGAATGTTGGTTTCTGAAAAAAGAGAGAAGCAACTTGCAAAGCAGAGCAGAGATAAAGAGGATTTGATGTAGTGCAGCCATCTGCCTGTGCAACAGCAGTCTATTACCTTTAAATAAAATATAGACACTGTGCAAATGCACTTCAGTTATTAGCATTTTAGAGGAGACTACGGCTGAAATAAGTTGTCGTTATGTGTTAGCACAGAGTTTTACAGAATTCCTTTCATGGGTGTTTAAATGTGGGCACGCAGTGGGTTTTGTCGTGCCCAAATACATAAAATAAACTACAGAAAAATACTGTTGCTTTTATTAGGTTGCAAGTAATGCATTTAAAGCAAGAATTACCGTGTGTCCTTCCTTGACTTCTCCCAAAACCTGCTGTGACCATTTCTACCTCAGTTATATAAATACAATTACCTCCCTCTTTGAAGGCATGCAGATGAAAAAAAATCTCTCAAACTTTAAAATCTAAGAAAAAAAATCACACCACACTTCCTCACACAGCATGGTGGTTTACTGTTTTGTTTCCTCCCCTGGAAGAAATTAATTACTTGGCAGCAGACACCAGAGCTAAGCCTTTCATTTATTTTGAGAACACTCCCAAACTGTCAAAGTCCCAGCTCACTATAGGTAGGGCCCTGTTGAGTTAGTGCTCCACTAGTAATTAGAACTGCTCCTAATTAAAACAAAGCAAGGATGGAATAAGTGAAATCATGAAGAACCTCTCCATCCTGTCAAACTGGGACAGAAATCACACCAAAAATAGATTCTTTCATGAGAAATTTGCTCCTTTCTGCTTGCCAGAGGTGCTGCTTTCAGGAGACCTTTTTATCCAATATTTCAACAGCTCTTTCAAACATGCCGAGCTGAGGGAGGTAAAAAAGCGACTCAGATCATAAAAAAAGCAGCATTTGGTTTATTCTAAATCACACAGGCTGGGCCGTGGCCTCTCCACGTTAATATACACACACATCTCTGCGTGTTTCACTCAGGGCTGGGGAGAAGAGCGAAACACATCACCCATCCTTCCTTAGGTTGAGGTCACCAGCGGGAGGCAAAGGGTGACAGTTTTCCACAGAGCTCCTGATTTCAGCAGAAAATCCCAGCCTTATCCCACACCCAGCCCTCGGGAGATTCCAGCACCCACCACTCCACGTGTGCTTTAACTCTGGGGGCCCAAGGCAGAGCCGGATCCCAGCTCACCCCAGCTCACAGGACACAGCTCCAGGGAGAGATTCCCACATCCAGCCTCTCCCCTGGCTGAAATTACGCATTTGAGGATGAGCTCCTTGAAGCCGGGCTCCAATTAGAACATTTTGCTTTAAGAGTAGCATGGAGAAAACTTATTGCTGGCCCCCAGTGGGAACACAGAGTGTATCCAGAGCACAAACAACACCGAGGGCAAACCACCAGCCCAGGGCCACTGCCAAAAGAACAAAGAGCTGGAAAAAGAATTCCTTGGCCAGAAGAAGATGGAATATTTCCTGTCTTTGCCAAGGTGGGAGAGTAGTGCTGATCAGCATGCTGGCTGGCAGCATATATACATCTACACTTTATATATATATATATATATTTATAGGGTGTGGATGGTTCAAAAACGAAGGGGGAGGGAAAAAAAAAAAAGAAATTATGTGTAAACAGTTAATGCATCTGTGGCAAAATCTCAAGCAACTGGGCTGATCTGCCTTCTGCTGCTTAATTGGAACGCTCTGTTCAGTACACACTGTGTCCCCACCAAGCAGTGCCTCCAAAGCAAATTGAAAGGAACATAATAAATCTTGCCTTTTTTTCCCCCTCCAGACAGATGAATCTCTCTCTGCACCCAACATACCCATATGGAGGGAGAGAGAGAAGATAAAAAAATAAAGTTGCAGGAGGAAAACAGCAACAGCCATCATGTTGGTTTTTTATCTCTCTGAGAAATTAGCTCTGCAGGGCTGTGGGGCTGATGCCAGCCTGCACAGGGAGAGAGTTGGGTGAATAATTCACAGTAGTTTTTAGATACATCTCACAATTTCGGCATTGTGCAGATCAGTTAACTGTACTTGCATGCCCGAGAAAAAAAGTAGCAAAATGTAAACCACTTTGTAAAAGTCTGAATGCACATCCATGAAAAAATGTATGTGGCAATATATATATATCTATTTTCTCACATCAATAATTTTATCACAAGCATCATGCATTTCAACACTGAAGATAAATCTACTACCTACTGTGTCTTGCCTTTTTTTTCTTTTTTCTGCACTTGACTCAAGTGGGAACCAGCTGTAACACGTGAGTGTTTTTTCTTACAAGCCATAAATGCAATAACAAGAGCTTTGGGCTTCTCAGCATTAATATCCTTATGCTTTCCAAAATGGCCACACCGTAAAAGATGTTGCTCAGCCAGCAAGGGAGAAAAATGTTGCTGTATTAAGGCAGAATAGTTTTAAAAAGCAGTGAGAGACCTAAAGTGCTACACAGCTTGTGTTTATAAAAATTCATAAGCGTTTCGAGTGCACTCCTAAAGGAATCGTGTGGATGCTGCAACAAATTATTATATAATATAATTAAACACAAAAACCTGGAATAGCAAAATAGCATTAAGGGACAAATTTTCATTGCTGTAGCAGTGGCAGATTGCAAGCAAAGATCCCATTAGAGGTAATGGGAGCTGAAGTTATAATCCACTGCACAGTGTCAAAAATAATATCCCGGTGGCTTTGGCTTAAACTGGCAGAGTCAAGGCAGCAACCTGATTTCTAAATCTCCCCATTGTGTGCAGGCAGGAACCCTCACAATGTCCCTCTTTCCCTTCTCCCCCTCAAACACATTAAAAAAAAAAAAATCCCATTTGAGCACAAAGGAGGGAGGGAGGATCAGGCGTGTTATATATAATTGTGCATTTCCTTTGCTTTTGGTTGGTGTAATCAAGTTTTACTTCATTTTCGCATGGCCAACACTTGGAGCAAAGTGCTGCCACCGAGAGTTGTGCTGCTTCTCCCTCTGCAGCCCTGGATAAATCAATCACCTTTGGGCTGGCGCAGACAGGCTGTTAGCGAGGGGAGGGGAGCTGCTCCCCCTCTCTAAAGTCACCCTTCCCCTCTTGCAGACACGAACCGCACCAGCCTCTGGCCACAAATACCAGCATCCCCCAGTGCTACGGCTGGCAGCTGCATTTCTCACATGAAATTTGTCCTGTGGGGCCACTTTGCACCCATCAGGTTCCTGTTAGCTGCTGGCACAGGTTTTGCTGTCACAGATTTTGCTGTCACCTCAGCTCTCCCAGAGTTCTGTCAGCTCTCAACAGACTGGGTGCCCAAACCCAAACACTGCAGCTTAGCACTCCAATCCAGTGCTGGCAGCTGCATTTCTCACGTGAAATTTGTCCTGTGGGGCCACTTTGCACCCCTCAGGTTCCTTTTAGCTGCTGGCACAGGTTTTTGCTATCACAGGTTTTGCTGTCACCTCAGCTCTCAACAGACTGGGTGCCCAAACCCAAACACTGCAGCTTAGCCCCCCAATCCAGTGCTGGCAGCTGCATTTCTCACGTGAAATTTGTCCTGTGGGGCCACTTTGCACCCATCAGGTTCCTGTCACAGGTTTTGCTGTCACAGGTTTTGCCTGCCACCTCAGCTTCCCAGAGTTCTGTCAGCGCTAAACACATCAGGTGCCCAAATGCTGCAGCCCAGCACACCAATCCAGTGCTGGAAGTGCTGGCAGCTGCATTTCTCATGTGAAATTTGTCCTGTGGGCCGACTTTACACCCCTCAGGTTCCTGTCACAGGTTTTGCTGCCACCTCAGCTCTCCCAGAGTTCTGTCAGCTCCAAACAGACTGGGTGCCTAAACCCAGATGCCGCAGCCCAGCTCCACTCCAAACCCGGGGGCTTGGGCTGTCTCCCACCCTCCAGTCAGCCCTGCCAGCTCCAAAATGCTGCAATAAAAGCAGTGCCCATGTGGAATGTGGACAAATGTGCAAAGGCTTTTTATCAGTTTTCGTCATTTCTGAGCGTTTGGAGCAACCTGTTTGTGTAACTGCTGGAGAAGAGCCCTGCCCACGCTGAGAGAGGAGCTGGATCCACACCTCCAGGTCAGCAGGAGGGTGCACTGAGATCTCTACAAACCCACCAAAGAGCGGGGGGAGTTTGAAGGCAGGGCAACCATTCGGGGGAACTCAACAAGCTGGAGGCAAAACCATCTAAACCCTCGTGAAGTCCAAAAAATACAGCTGTAAAGGGCAGCTTGTGGGCTGGGTGAGTCCCCTCAGGGAGGGACTGCCCAGCTGGGCAGCAGCTCTGCAGGAAACCACCTCAGGGTCCTGCTGGATGAGAACTGACCCCTCACTCGAACCCCCAGCCTCCATTTCTGTGTCGTTCTCCCTCCCCACAACTCCCAGCAAAGCTTTCTTACCCACACAATGCATTATCTGCTCTCCTCCTCCAGCCCAACGTGGCAGGGAATGAATCCCACTTCATGCCAAGGGAAACAGGCACACGGAGACATCTGCAGCAGCTCTGATGGCACCAACCACACAGAGAAGCCGTGGCAGAAGCAGGATTAGAAAACAAGAATTACAGGCCTCCAGGTCTTCCTACTATCCCCTCAGCCATGATGATTTTCCACAAAAAGCTTGTCTTGCCTGGGACTGCTGTCGTGATGGGGTTTAACAGCACCGAGCACAACAGCTCCTTGGCCTACAGCTGATAATTCTTGGCATTACTGTAATGCAGATTATGAGAATTATTAATAATGTGCTGGAGTAGGAATAAATTATGTGTAGGACGCAGAATTATTCTGGTGCGGAGCAGTGAGCTCTGACACAACAGAAGAAATAACTTCTGGCAGAGTAATAAAGTCATAATTGCCACACAAGTGATAACCACGAGGACAAAGAGCTTTTTAGGAAAGAACTGGCTTTTTCATGAATGTTTGTACAGGATTACTATCCATAATCCCACCTGCTCCATACTATTATGGTCCAAATAAACTTAAAAAAAAAATAACACATTAATACAAAATTTGAGACATATAAAGACCTTGTCTCCAATACAGAAACACAAAAATGTGAGCACCATTCATAAAGTAGAGGAAAAGGTTTGTTACACCTTAACATCTCCTTTTCTGACCATCTTGACTGAAAAAAATTAGCAACTGAGTACTAGGAACAAAGATTTCTGAGTCAATGTTCAATAAAATTAATTAACTCTGTTTTCAATGTAACACATTTTTTGGTTTGGCATACTATTCGAGCCACTTTTATGCTCCCCTATAAAACCTAATTACAAGCATCAATGTGAATGTGACTAGGGCAACAAAAACAGGTTTTGAAGGCATTCTCCTGGCCTCAGCCATTCTGTCATTTCTAAAATATCCTGGACCTTCTGGTCCAGCAGATTCAAAAGCTCACACATAAAAAATCTCTGTGTGAGCCAGGCTTATCTCCCAGGGAGAAGAGCAGGAATCCACAAACCTGGCAATTCTCTGCAGTGAAAGGGTCAGGTACAAAGTCACATTTTACTTGAACTTTGTTCTCTCCTGGAAAAACAAAAGGCTTCAGATGAAAAGAAAGAAAAACCCCAGAGTAACCTGTGTACTAAACCAAGAGGCAAAGTCTATAAATATCAGGCAGAAAGGATGAGAGGGTTCTCTGATCTTTCCGAGGGTACCTGGGATGACAATTCCACTTTCTGCATTGCTCCTGCCACCAGCTGCCTGGTAACTGGTTGGTTGTCCTCTGCTGCTGCCTCTGGAAATATCTCTGAATATTTTCCGTGTTTAAGGCTACAAGACACCAGTATGAATTACAAGTGAAGGGGTACAAAGAAGAGCTGGTGGCAGAAGCTGAACAAAACCAATGCTTGTGTAAATGATATCTAATGTCCCCCTTAAAAGGTTCAAATCCTGCCTCCAGTACAGGCAGTGGCAGAACAAAGCATTTCCTCCCACTTTTTGGGGCAGCCCCATCAGTGTGGCTGAGAACCCCCACACCCTTGCCCCCTTGCACTGTTGGTGGGAGGGAGGGAGGGGTGGGGAGTGGAAAGAAGGGTGTCTTTTAAAGGTTTAGTTTATTTCTCATATCCTCCTTCTAACTCAGGTAGTAATAAATTTTCACTTTTGCAACTTTTAAGCTGAGCCTGGTTTGTCCTTGGAGCGTTTTCTCCCAGTTCCTTATCTCAACTCATAGACCTCTGAGTGGGGGTCCTCGGGTTTTTTCCCCTCTCCTTCCCTCATCTGCCCAGCTGTGGCAGGGGAGGGAACGAATGAGCGGCTGCCGAGGGTGCCTGGCACTTAGCCAGGATCAAGACTGCGACAGAATCCAGGTAATAAAACACCATAAACCTCCTTGGGATGGCACCTGCTGGATGAGGTGCAATAATTCCTGATTATCGGGGCCTCAGTGCCTGTGATCACACCACAGCAAGGGTCACTCACGTTTCAGAGCCGCAACTGGGAAGAGAATCATTTTTAGCTCTTGACTCTATTTTAAGCATTTCTACAGCATCACTCACCCCGGTATCCTTGAAAATCCTAGATTCTAGAACTGAAAGTCTTCCCAGACAACCATTATTCCCCTGGGTCACTTACACACAGGGCAACATTCGTCATACATCCCTTAGGGTATGCAAAAATATTCAAATGTAGCTCTTAACATGCATGAGCACAGTACCCACCCAGAAAAACCAATAATCTCTTGGGACTTGAACATGAGGAGCACTTTTCTAGCAATGGCTTGGAACAGCTAAAGTCACGGAAACATGTTCACAACTGGTTTAAGTAACTAATTTTGTCACCTGCTGAAAAATTAATAATTTACGATATCCATTAGACAGAAAGAATCCATATAAATTTTACATTTTGATAAAGTCCTAACAATTGTACATCTAGAGCTACATCACCAGTATTGCAAAGTTCCATTCTTTACTCAATTTCTACTTCCACAAATATCCATTTTATCAATTTCTTTCTCTTTTTCTTTTCAGAATCCACTTGTTTTTAGGTAAATCTAAAGTGGATGATGGCAACTCTGTTCCCTGGAATTTTTAATAACACAAAATATCAAGTGCCTTGAAATATTTGCATATCTGAGAGGAAATAAGGATCTTTAAAGAGGGGCTAGAAATGGATTTGATTCTTAGACGTTGCATACTCTTATCAATAATAAACACTGAGATATCAAAGTCAAGGTGGGCTAGAACACGGAGACTGCAAGAAGTGCCAACATGAACAGGCAAATTAGCACACGGAGAAGGAAATGTGTGGGGTGATTTCTCCCCTATATAATTATTATTATTATTATTATTATTATTATTATTATTATTATTATTATTATTATTATTTAAGCCTGTGGCTTCCTTGATCTAGTGGAATACAATGTCATTTGTGCTTAGGCTACTGAAAATCAACCTGACAATAACAACCAACACAGCTCAGTGCCCAGCCTTCCATATTTTGTTATTTTAAAAGCACCAGGAAGCAGAGGAGAAGACAGAAGTACCCGTAAACCTCGCTGTTCCTGGCATCGCTGAAGCAAAGGAAGACAGGCAGCCAGACAATAAATATTAAATTGAACAGCAGAGGTTCATTCTCTACACTCAAAGAGTTCCTTCTAAAAATGAGATTGTCAGATTTGACTATAAATGTTTGTTTATTATTGATCTTCTGGGACCTGCAGTTGTTATGAAGTACCAGAGATTGCAGACTCCCCGTGTTTTGGAAATCAGGCATTGAGCCTTCTGATAGCAGAAGACAGGGGAAATAATTCTTCTCTTTAAAAATGATACTTATTTTAGAGCTCTCCTTTTATCAAAGCTTCATTTAAAGGTTTTAGTTTCTCTTGTACTGAGAAAAAGAGCTCTGATTCTGCAGGAAACACTCGCGGCAGGAGGCAGCTTATAAATTAATACACAAATTTGAGGGATCCTCTCACCATACAGGAGGGCAATCTAAAAATAATTCAAGGAAGCACGGATTGAAAAAGACCAGGGGAAAAACCTTCCCAGAATCAGAGAAATATTAAACACCAGAACAAGCAATCCCATCACTTTGGGTGCATCTACACAGAAAACTGGGCTGTGACAGGGAAACTGGAACCAGTTTGTGTGCTGGGCTGTGCAGAGCTCCTCGCTCCAAAACACGCCGGATTCCTTACGAGGACCCTGCTGTGTCCAACAGGCACAGGTGGAAAGCTGGAACAGAAATTAAGGAAAGTGCATAACTCCATGGTTCCACACTGCTCATGAACCTCACTGCACTGAGCCCGAGGCAGACTTTTAAGGAGCTTCCTTGGCACCCACAAGGTCTCCAGGGAATGACAACCTTTGGAGAGGAGAGATGGGGACAGCGCTGCAGGATGGAGGCCAGGAGTGCAGGGGGATTGGGATGGGATGGGATGGACGGGACAGGACGGGCTCACACTCCAGGCTGACCAGAACCTTCCACTGGGGATCAGGGACACTCCCAGTGCGAGGGTGGAGCACTCTGCAGAGCAGGCTGCAAATGGAAGAGTGGGCTCGATGCTTTAAGATTCAGCTTTTATATTTCTCAGACCCTGTGCTGCTTTGGTGAGACTCTAAGACTCCATCTGGGCGGTGAGCTCCTGTTCTCCCATTCTGGTCAGACAGAACAAATCCTCTCCAGGCCTGGACTCAAGGACACCTCGTTGTCCCAGGCCCTGAAAATTGTAAACTGAGGCTTTAGGAGGGGGATAGACTTGGGGTAAATTCCATCATTACCTGAAATTGTAATTGGAGAATTAACCCTGATGTGTAAATTGATCAGAACTTATAAAAGTGTAGAAAACTCGTGACCTGGGGTCCATCTTGGGTGTGGCCTCTCCCAGAGAGGGCTTTGACTGCCCAAGGTGTCCCTATTGGGGGCCTTTCAATAAATCCTCATTTTATTCTCTTCATCTTGTCTGACCTCTGTTTTAGGGAGCCTCTTATCAGGCTCCTATCACAGCTTCACATCAGCAGCCCCCTCCTGAAAATCAGCTGGGAAATAAAGGCAAGGATCTTCCTCTAACCCAAGGAGATCCTCACAATATTCCCATTGAGTGCCCTTGGCTCCCAGAGAGTCCAAAACCTCTGCCTGGGCAGGAAGCCAGGCCAAGGAAGGCTGTGGTTCCCTCCCAACCTCCCAACACTGGGACGAAAAACCAGCCCCAGTGCCACGGACAGAGCCCTGCCGGGACCCCACAACCCCACAGGTCACAAAAGGCATCCCTGGCCCCCAGGGCAGTGGTAAAATGCTCCTCAGGACCTCAATTGGAGCTCAGTGCTGCTCGGGAAGAAGGGAGCGGTGCTGGAAGGGAAGGAGCATGACAGGGGCTGTGTTCTCTGTTTTCACGTCCTTTATTCCCATTCAGCTGAAACAACAGCAAAGGCTGTGTCTGCTGGAGAGTGAGTTATGTAGCACAGGGCAGGAATTTTGTCTCTTGCCTATTTTTCCTCTTTTTCTGCAGATTTACAGACAGTGCTTTTCGGATGGGAACTGGTAGCCGAAGCCATCTCACCCTTTGCTTTTGACTGCTGTAAATCCCCATTAGGTTAAATTCTGATTTAGTAGCTTGGCACACTGTGAAATGACTCCAGATTCCAGCTCTAGGCAGGCAAGGAGCCAAGGTAGCTGCATTGTGAGAGGGATGGGCCCTGGCTCTGCTCTTGAAAATTTAACACGTTTTAACAATTGATTTTCAAATGAAACATGCCTGTGTCACATCGAAACAGAGCAGTGCTTGGTTTCCTCCATGCTTGGTGCTGCTGAATTCAGCTGCCTCATTTGCTCCTAATGGTAGTAGGAAAAAAAGAAAAAAAAAAAAAGACAATTGGCTTCTCACTTTAAAAATACTCAATAAAAAATAAGGGGTAGGTGGTTAAAATGGGTCTAGCAGCAAGCTGGGAGGCAGCACAAGCACTGCAAGGTACTGATCACACCTGCAGATCCAAAGCCATCCCTAAGTGCCGGATTCCCAAGCACAACAGGGGTAAAATGTGCCCAGACAAAGGGAAACTGCAGCAGAACTGGCCTGAGAAGCCTCAAAAAACCCAGCCGTGGCACAGGACAAACCAGGGCCCTGCATGTCTCCAGATGGTCAGGGGCATCTAACAATAAACCTGAGCAATGTGCTCCAAATCCAAACCAGAATTCCCAAATTCCGAGGCTATTCCTGCCATAGTGATATTTTTAAAAGCAAGATAAATTCTTTCTGATCCTGGGCAGGCCTTTCTCAGCCTGCAGGGACAGGCAGGGCCCTCTTCCATCCTCATTCCTTCCAATCACCCAGCTCCCACTGCTTCCTCAGCTTTCCTCTGGTGTTTTCCAGCACATCCCTGACCTGCTGCCCTGGTGCTCCCAGAAAGGAAAACACAACATTACCACTAATGCAAATTCCCTTTTTTTCCTGGAAAGCCTTCATTACAAGCACTGTCAACAACCTTAAAACACATTTCCCTGCCGTGTATCTCGTGACAGCTACAGAAACACCCAGGCTGCTTGCTCTGCTCTTCGTAACAGCTGAAAATCCTAAATATTGCATTAATTGCATAGGCAGAAACCATGTGCAGCTGTGTGTACCTCAATCTTTTTTCAATTACCCAACCAACTCTCATAGTCACTTCAAAAGAAAAAGCTTTATAACGAGGAGCTTTGGGTACTTTAGCCTAAAATGGCAAATAAAGTTCAGATGAACAATTACAAATCAGGATAAACTGTGACTGCAGGATGCACTTATTAAATTTTGCAGCACTATTAAAGCAAAAGTTACTGGAATACGGTATCACATGAAGTTCACATGCACTGATAAAAATCATATTAAAATAATATATGAGCAGTAGAAGACAGGACGATGAAGGTCAAAGAAATAATATTCACTTAGATCCATCTGAATGTGAGTGAAACCTTGAATAATGGCATCCTTAGTCGAGCATTTCTTGTGTCTTGTTTTGTATCTCACTTCTGGCACCATTTAGGGATCCTATCATCAAATAATTCAAAAGCAAATTTTAGATACTGCATAAAAGATTGGACAAAACATTACAGAAATGATCATTCTAAGGACACTACATAAATAACACTACAAGGTTTTCTAAATGAGGTTTATTTTAACTTGGTGGTTTTTTGCAGTGCTGAAACCAAAAAATATACTGAGGTCTTAAAATAATATAAATTAAATTGTCTATACCCAGATGCATATCTACTTTAACCTCGTAAATGAAATAAAAAACATAAACAAAACCTCATATGGTGAAAAACACACTGATTTCTAATATCAAGCAGCATAAATTACTTAAACCAGCTAAGCAGCTTTTAAAGCTGATTTTATCAGACATTTCACATTAAATGCTATTTTCCAGTAGAGTTTTTTCCTCCCCTAGAAAAAGGTAATTTTAGAAACAGATCTATTTTTAAAGAGTGCAATTACATAAAAATTAAGAGAATTTTACTGTTGACAACAAGTGAAAATTTACTTGTAGAAAGTCTGGCCTAAACCTTTCTGCCGCCAATAAAAATATTCCCGCTCACTTCAAATGCAACAGAATATTTAGACCACCTCAATGGGATTGAAAGTTTAATTTGCTCACAAACAAAGCAGCAAAGGGCCACCAATGCTGCACAACTTGTTTGCATGGCTGTCATCACTAGAAATGGCACAAAAAGTTGTTTCTTATCCCAGAAAAACCTCACAGAATGATTTTGGTGGGATGAGAGCACCAGAGGCCACCTCGTGCTCCTGCCTGCTCAGAGCAGCAGGGATAGGTGTGGCGCCTGCTGGGCAGCACCAGAGAAAAGCAAAAATAACTCCAATTTCACCCATCAAATGCAACCAGCAAAGATTCCGAGCATTACCTGAGCCTTATTTTCTCCATCTCTGCAAACTGCAGTGCTGTTAAACAGCCATCAATTAATTGGCCATTCATTTTTTAAAGCTCAGACATCATTTCCTACATCAGAAAACCCACAGCAGCAACGAACATGAGCTGATCCATTTTACTGCTACTCAGAGAGGGTGAAATGGTGTGAGATCCAGGCAAGGCTGACAAAACAGGGAGGTTATGACTGAAGTGCCCTTATTCTCTTGTCCCAATTCCAGAGCCAAAGGACTTGGATTTCTACAGGACATGGTGAAAGCAAGAAGTCTCTCCCTTCCCAGCAAAGCGTGGTAATCCAGCAAATCAAAGTTAATGTCCTGATCAGCAACTTCACCAAATTATCGAGCAGCAGTTATTCATCCTTGCCTGCCAGCAAATCCCACAGTCAGTATTTTGGTGTTTGGTTGCATTTATTCTGTGTGTTTTATGCAGTGTGCACCCTCTACAAACTCGCACACAAGTAAGGGCTGGCCAGCTGTGCAGAGACACAGCTCCCAACAAATCCACTCGTGTTTGGAGGGAGAGGTTCCACCATTTCCTGGGGGATGCAGCAGGGCAGCAGCTCAGAGGTTGGATTTGAAAGGAGAACTCCATGACTGACATTTTCAAAGCCAGCTAGGAAAAAGGATTTTTCCCATTTTGCCCTCATCTTAAAGGTACTTTATGGTTTTTTCCAGGTTTTTTCTTCCTTCTGCATATCTGGAATTCTACCCTCACAAAATCTCTGCTTACAGGCTTGGAAATAAGGCTCTCCTCCCTTTTCTTTGTAGCCAGGTTATCAAGGGCCCCTTTTTTCTTATATTATGTGGTTCATTAAAAAAGGAGAACTTTCATTTTCCCTATAATGGAAGTTGTGCCTTCAGAAACTACACATATCCCTGAAACAGCCCTATGTGGAATCTGTTGACATCAGATACGTATTTCCCTCAGAAACACTCTCACAATGAAAGAGAAATAGCTTTTCATAAAGGAAACTAAAAGAACTGGAAAAGTAATACAAAACACAATAAAAGAATTTCTTTCTAGCGGTGCTTTTCTGAAGTATCTCTCCTTTTTGGAGATGTGTCACAGTTTCCTAAAGGGTTTGTATTTTAAAAAAAACCAACCATTTTAAAACACACACAGCAGGTTTCTTTAGGGATTCTATTGGACTTCATTTCTAGCTGATTTTCCAGAAGTGTAATATCTGTAAGGAAAACAAATCCTGCTACACTAAACACGGATGTCAGGTGGCACGTGAGATCCTCCGCTGTGCTCGTGCTGCACCTGCAGAGCGTTCACCGGGGAGAATTCCTGGCTCCACTGCTGCACAAATGAGTCTCTGCCCTCAGCACGCTCCCACCTCCACCACTGTTGAGGGAGCTGGGTGTAAAATGAATTTGCTTTTCACTAAAATGGATTTTTAAGAGCCTGCTAACGCTGCACAGGCTTGCTTGGACACACCACCCCCATTTTCATCAGGCATGGTAAACTTGGACCATTTCCATTGCCCTGTTTCCCCATCCAATAATCCCTTCTATTTCCAAAGTTTCTTATGTTTCCCGTGAACCTTTATCTCAGAGCAGGCGCTGCTAATAAGGAGAAACTCCCTGGTGAATCCTTGTCCAGTTTAATCTTTATTTTCAGACCACTTCTCCTGCAACATATACTAATTAATTAATTTCCACATTTACTTGCCAAACTCTGTTCTGTAACAAGCAAACCTCCACTGTGACTTCTCTCCCTTCCTCTAGCATGTGCCCAATCCTTTCCAGCACGTCAAAATCCCTGCCACACAGCAGAGCAGCTGGAATTTCAACCCCGTGACATCTTTGACCTGTCCCTCTGCTGATAAAAGACAACTTAAGCCTTGCCTTCATCTCCTCAGCATCTAAGCAGCCACCCCTGAAAGGCTTTCCTGAGCACACCGGCCTCAGTCCAATTCCACTTTGCTCAAACTTCTCCTCAAATTCCACTCTCTCATTCAAAAACTCATTTCAGGATTAGCAAAGGTCAAAAATAGAAAAGGTTATCATATCTGTTTGCCACCCCTGCTTGGATTCCTTTATTATTTCAGCTCAGAACAAGAACTGGGGGAAATGATCTAAAATGGCACTTGAGCAATTTCATGATTATACCAGAGATGTTTTCTCTCAGCTTTAGGTAAGAGATTTTTCTTTCAGATAGATTATCCAAGCTTTGTCTGAGCCCTCACTTCTTTTTTTTTTTTTTTCCCTGCAACCATCTTCAGCAGACAAATCAAACGAGGTATTTCTCAAATTGCCTTTCCTGGAGCGCATCATTCCATTATTACTTTTCACAGCACTGACACTCGTGTGGGTGACATTGGCACATGTTCACCCTTGGGTACCTCACCTCGATGCATGTCTGTCTGCTGTCTGTGTGTCTGGCTGCACGGAGCAGGGCTGCAGCTCCTTGGCAAGGGCTGGAATGAGGCACTTCCCTGCTGCCCGGGGACGGTAAATCAGATTTCAGTTCGGGGCTAGGCAATAATCAAGAGAGACACCTGCTGGCAATGAAAGCAAAACCACCACCGTTTAACTGTGGAGATACACTTATCCACGGAAACGAACCATTCAGGGCTAATTAGAAATACCCAATCTGCCGAAATCACGCATTTATTTTCATTACACCCTCCCCCAGGTGCAGCCCCTTTCATCTGTGATTTATTTTCTCTGCTTTGGTTGGACAAAATTTGCTGCTTTACCTCGCTCCACAAATGTGGTCAGAGAGATGGAGACAGCTTAATAGAAAAGTCATTTATTTACTGCCAAGATGGTTCTATGTGCTCTGAGTGCCAGGTACTTTATAAATACGAGTCCTATCATTTTAGCAAATGAATGAGAGGATGATGCCGCCCGTTACCTAATTAGTACAGAGCAGTTAATTGTGAATGATGGAGCTCGGATGGTACCTGAACTGGCAGCACCCCCAGCAATGGCAGCAGGGGAAGCGCTGGCACAGCTCCAGGGGCTGAGAATCCAGTGCCGGAGCTAATTCCTGTATTCGGGACAAAGATTCTTTTTAGACAACTTTCACCTGAGCTAGAAAGGGAAAAGCCTCAAAGTGACACTTAGCCACAGCCTTGTTAGCTTGGCTTGGCCTGTGGATAAATATTCAGAGTTTGAACTTTAGCGAGAGCCAAGGAGACAAATGTCCCACAGGACGTTCCAAATAAACAGCGAGGCACAAAATAACCCACTGCCCGTGCACTGCCGCTGCTGCAGGTGCCTCACGTCTGATCCCACGCACCTTTTACATTCCCCAGCCCTTTTTTCCCAAGCAATGCCTCTCAGCCCTGCCCAGGGAGGAGCCCGTGGTTCCCCCATCCCCTCCGAGGTGGGAGATCTCCTCCGTAAGCAGCAGCTGCTGCTCCCTCTGCAGCACTTAGGAAACCTCTGGTGACCGGACCTGCCATTTGCTCGGGGAATACACCAGGCTGCACACAATTCCTGATTTTTGGAAAGCAGCACTCCAGAGGGGCACCGTTATGCTCCTGTCAAGGTCCCCCTTGTGCCCTCCCTGCTCTTATTTCTCCTTCTGGGGGATTTTCACAGACAATTGCCTCCTTCCGTATTTTTGGGAGTGTGTGGCAACAGCCAGCAAGTCTTCACTGAATTTTCCCTCCCTCTCCCCGCAAACATGAGCCTAAATGAGATGACCTGTTCACATTTTTGCTATAATTTAGTACTGAAAGTAAGAAAACAGCAGAGGTGGCTCGGGGTTAATTGAAAGCTCATCTCTCATTGTATCAGAACATTGGATAATTGTCCAAATGAGTCAACTGCAGTGATAGGAAAACAATTTTCCTGGAGGAGCAGAAAATTTACAGTAACACACCTGCTTAAAGAGTAAAAAGCCCTAAAAACACTAATGCTTGAGGGAAAATATGTTTCAAGCAAAGTTAAGCTAATAATAGAGGAAAGTTGAACAATCAGTCAGCAGACACCAGTTGCTATTCCTGCTTATGAACCACACATCTTGTTTGTGCACTTTAATAAAGCAGCCTCGATAGGCTTCAAAGAAAATGCTCTTTTTCTCATCATTTCTGTTCATCGGTGCATGGCACCAGGAAGGGTGAGCAAAGGCATAAACTATTAAAGAACAAATCTTACAGATCCATGAAAAGGCTTTTTTTAATGCCTATTTGAATTAAGTTATGAGCATATGCAATTCACTGCAAAATCCACATGAATTTCAGAGGCACGAAAACTCCCAAACAAATGTTGAGACCTACAGATCACACCATCATCTGAAAATGCGCAGATTTACGGCAGTGTCAACTCCCAACACACGAAGAAAAATAACGGGCTGACATGTAGATTCTCTCCCAACATCTCTCAATTCAAACCAGGAAAAAACAAAATATGCAAGCCATTGGAACACTGCCAAGTGAGCTTTGTTACTGTCAGTGCTCGCAGCGCTTACTGAGCCAAGATTAAATGGTTCTACAACAGCAATGCAGAGGGTGTTGAGAATGTGGCACAATAACAGCCAGGAGCAAGGTGTGAGTATCAGGAGTTTTGCTATTTCAAAGCTGGCACAGATTGGGATCTCTTTAATTTTTTATCCGGTGAACTGTGCCTTTTTTAGCAGCCTCGCCTGCTGGGATGGCTCATTTGAGCAGCACCAAACCCTAATGCTCAGTGGAATTCAGCTTTCTCCTGCCACAGGAGGTCTCATTATTTCCTTTAAATTGCCAAGAACACAACTAAAACAATGCAGTCTCCTGAAAAGAAACAGGCTAGGAAAAATTACATTCCAGAAACGAGGTCATCCCAGAGATTCATTTGGAGACAACCATCCGGGCCTGACAAAGATTCATGTTTAAAGGAAAAGCACTCATCATTAACTCAGGTGCAAGCACAGCTCATCAAAGTATTTCCCTAATCAATTAACATGCAGGCATTACTCTGCTCTATCAAAACAATCTCATTTCCTCTCCATAAAGAAGATAAAATGCATAAAACCCAAGGAATTTCCAAAAGAAATCCCAGAGAGCCTGCAGGTAGATCAGTTTTCAATGCTGCTTTTATTCCATGTATGCACCCTGCTCCACTTTGTCTGGTAAAAAAATGTCACATTTAAACCACTCCTGAAGCCACCAGATTCCCACTCCCAACACTGCATGGAACAGGACATAATGGCAAAGAGGAGAAAAACCTCAAAACATGAAAAATCTCCCCAGTTACCGGACTTGAATGCCTTTAAGCAACTCCTGTCTTCCAGAAAACTTCTTTTTTCTTACCTCCTGTTGAGTTCTTCAAATAAGGCAGGCATCGTGAACTCCCAGTGGCACAGAAATCATCAGAGAGAGGCAAAGTCATGGTTCCTCTGCCAAAATCCCCAATTTTTGTCATTGAACACACCATAAACACTGTAAGACTGAAACAAAAACACTGACAAATAGTTTGATTGATGGCTTCTAACCAAAACAGCACATCTTCTTCAGATCCTGCACATGGCACAGACTTACCTGAAGAGAAAATTAAAAATTCGTTTCTTACACAGCCAGCGCTTTTTTGCATTTCTCTTAATCAGTCCAAATTTCTATTTCAGGCACCGAGCCTCCGGTTAATTTTGTGTTTCAATTGAAAATTCATCTCTTTAAAAACTTTTTAATTAGCACTCCTTTCAAGTCGTATAATTGTTAATTAGTTGCTCTGTGTTAATTGTAAGTTTGCTGGCACAGTGCTCCCAGACTTTATAAATATCCCACTTCACTTTGGTTGGCATTCCTGAATTGTGACACCTGGAGCAGGCCAGACACACACCAGGGAAGGGAGTGGCATCCCTCTGAAATCAGTTTCCCTGAAAAATCCTATAAAGTGAAACCAGGATGAGCTCAGCAGAAATAATTACATGTTATTAATAGTAAATCATGTGGATTATTGGGGTGGCTTGGCCCTGGCTGGACACCAGGTGCCCACCAAAGCCACTCACTCCCTTCCTCAGCTGGGCAGGGGAGAGAAAATGTGGCAGAAGGCTCCTGGATTGGGAGAAGGGCAGGAGAAATCCCTCCCCAGGGAGGGTCAAGAGCAAAACAGACTTGACTGGGGGAAAATAATGCCACTCACCCCTGGCTCAGCCTTGGCCCTGGCTCCTTCCGAGGTGGGAGAAGCTTCCAGCAGCTTCTTCCAGCAGCTTCTCCCAGAAGCCACCCCTGCAGCCCCCTGCTGCCAAAACCTTGCCATGTAAACTTAAAACGTTAATTAAAATTATGACAATTTCTGTTTCCACGCTGTGATGGGAGTCACGTGTCTAAACTGGGAGTGGGTCAAACAGCACCAACAAATTAGGGGCAGGACAATCATTCACACCCAGAGTGGGGCTCTTCTCCTTCAGAAACAGCCCCACAAATGTCACAAATGTGAGAGGCGAGAAGCATGAGGGCAGAAAAAAGCAAGGGGAGCAGGAGGGTCCCAGCTCACTGCCTGCAAACAGCCTGGGGAGTCCAGCACAGCAGCTCCTGGAGGGAATTTTAGAAGCTTTTCCTCTGTAAAGGAGAAAATACAGCAATTTGTGCTGTAAAATCCAAATGACAGGCAAAAAAATTGGGAGCTGGAAGAGGGAAGTTGGTATAAATTATATTATGGGATCAACCAGGAACACCAATATAATGAAATCAACTAAAAAGGAGAGAGGGAAAAAACCAAAACAACTAAGCTAAAAAGGTACAACAAAGCTAAAAAGCTAAACTAAAAAGAAGAGCTGGGAGAATATCCACACTGGGAGACCAACAGAATTCTCAGCTGTGTGCTAAAAATGTGATTTATTAGTATACGTTTTAAATAAGACATTAGATGTAAAATCCAACTTTTTGCTGTGATTTTCCACGATACACCAGTGATAAATATCTTAGGGTTTTTTTAATTGGCATCAAAATTTATCGTAAAAGGGGAAAGAGCTGTCGCTTTTGTGGTTTTTACAGATGAAAACACGAATTCACACACACACACACAATACTTCAGAGTATCAGTAGTAGTTCAGACTGCAGTCTGAATACCTCTGCCAGTAATATGAGAATATTTAGCTGCCCTCCGACTTCATCATTTCAATTCACTATCCTTGAAAAAGGCTTTCAAAGAGCTTTTACGTTTGTGTTCGGAGAAGCGGTGGAGGCAATACTGTCACTACAGACTTTGCTGGCTAGAGAAATAAAAAATTTGCTTCGCCAAAAGGAACTCCCACAAGCGCTTCAAATATCAGCCCTTAAATACACAGAGATGAACGTGCTGGATGTGACGGGCACTAACAAGTGCGTGTTTGCCTCCCTCTACCGGATCACTTCTGCGTAGCTTTGGCCCTACTGCAACAGTTTTTGTCTCAAAACTCTGATCTTTGTATCATTTGTGGTCAGCCTGTCTGTATGCAGAAGCCAGGGTTAAATGTTCCCAATTTTGGCAAGGAATTTTCAACGCCGAAGGTGAAGGCAGGTGTGTGTGTGTACCGCTGTGTAAAAAAGGCAAACACAACTTTGCTAGAAGCGGGATTTTTCTCACAGCTCATCAGTGTCTGCAGGAAGGAGGCAGAGGAAGGACCAGGCTCTTTTCCCTGGTGCCCAGCAATAGCACACGAGGCAACGGGCAGAAATTCCCTCACAGGAAACTCCACCTGAACACGAGGAAAAATTCCTTTACCAAGCACTGGAGCAGGCTGCCCAGAGAGAACCCTGTTCTCAGACTTCTCAGCTGACCCGTGTTCATTTCAAACGCCTGTGTTCCGTTGATAAAAACACGCGGCCACTGCTGGGATTACGCTGGCGCTGGAATTTTAAATTCTGTGAGCACATTGTGTGTAACACAACACGCATTGGCTCTAAGAGCACACTCCTTTAACAGTGCACAATAAAATAAAATCCTGAGTGATTCCTGGCACTATTTTTGTGTCTCTGCCACTTTCCAGGGCACTGACTGTCACTCTGGTGGCAGCCGGCACCTGCAGGTCTGCTACGCTTCAAAATATCCACACCAGCACTGGCTCACAGCACAGCACACAGAAGTTCTGCTTCTGGAAAATCTTTTCATTTTATTCGAGGGAAGGCTTTGAAAATGGAGTGTTCTCCAGAGCACACAGTAGTCCCTTAGGGGCTGTGCACTGCTGAAGACCGCTCAAGGCTGCATTAGCAGTGCAGTGGGGCTTTTCAGCTCGTTTTAAGTGAATTTACTGATCCTCACTGACCTCGCCAGCCCCTCCAGTCATCAATTCTTTATCAACAGCACCGGTACAGCGCCTCTCTTGCTCGGGTTGCCCAGAATGCTTCAAATCAGCTTAAACCCACCCCAAAAGTCTGGGAGGGTGTTTTTGGCCTGTTCTGAGCTCCACAGAAGCAATCAGCAATGCCCTCCCTTGCTGCCTAGGGCTGGAGGAGGGGTGTCATATTTAAGGCTAAAGAAGTTGTCACCAACCAGCATTAATGTCAAGTCTCATCCTCAAATACAATTTAAAAAAAAAAAAAAAAAAGAAAAAAAAGGAAAATTCTGAGGGCTAGGGGAACACCTATCCTTGCCCACCAAAACCCCCACAACCTCATAATCCTGAACACTGGATGTGCAGAGCATTAGCTACCCATGAGCAACCACCTGAAGGTGAATTTTTCCCTATTTTCATCACCACCATCCTTTCATTGCCAGTATCTGGCTTATTTCACATCCAGTCTGAAGACAAACCTCTAAAAATTAATATTTTCAGGGCAGCGCCTTCCTCACTTCTTTTAACGGGTGCTACCCCCAGAGCCTGGCGCACCCTTTGGAACACCGCGTTCCCGGCGCTGAGATAAAAGCGTCGGGGGAAGCACTTTCCACGGGAAAACCGGGGAGACGCCGGGAGAGGGAGCGGGGGAGAGGTCGGGGAGCGGCGGGACAAGGGAGGGAAAGGAGCGGAGCTGCCGAGCCCAGCCCGAGGGTGTCCCGGGGACCCCTCGAGGATGTCAGGAAAATTAATCCACAAACACCAGAGGTTTGTGTCCAAAAAGGAGACAGAGGAGTCCTGCCACTTTATTCGAATAAAGAGAGAGATCACGAGGCTTTCCCGTGGGGTCCCTCAAATTGTTGGAGGACGCAGCCTCCTTTTTATCCCAATTTCCCTCTCTCCTTCCCCATGGCAGAGGTATTTGAGAGGTACAGACTCCCCAGATTCCCTAATCCAAACCCCCTTCTAATGTGTGCCTCCCCTTCTCTTCCTTGTGTCTTTATACTTTTGTTTTTTTAAATTAAATCCAAGGATTTAGCACAGTCTTGGGTGAGTACCAGTCTGATTGAATCAGTGGAATATCTTGGAATTTATGGTTCCTCCCATCGTTTCTTTCACCTCTCAGTATCTGGCCTTATCTATGGGCAGACTCGGTTTGTTTGCAAAGACACCTCCCTCTCATTCCTTTCAGGGACAACCGCGGGGTGTCTGGGGGAGCCTCGGGGACAACCGCCGGGGTTGTCCCGAGGCTTCTCGGGCACAACCGCCGGGGGTGTCCCGAGGCTCCTCGGGGACATCCGCGGGGCTGTCCCGAGGCTCCTCGGGGACATCCGCGGGGCTGTCCCGAGGCTCCTCGGAGACATCCGCGGGGCTGTCCCGAGGCTCCTCGGAGACATCCGCGGGG
>VYZT01052804.1:42810-115365 GCA_013400735.1 Pomatostomus ruficeps
GCGACGGCTTCGACGACAGGCAGCGTGCGTGCGGGTCCCGCCGCCCCGCCGCCCTCGGTGCCCGCAGCCGGTACCGACACCGAGCCCGGCACCGGGGGCAGCGGGGGCCCCCGGCAGTGAGCCCCGAGGCGGGATGGGCGTGGGGCGGGTGGGCTGTCCCCGCCCCGCAGCGCCGTAGAGCCAGCCCGGGGACGCGCAGGGGCAGCGCAGGTGCGTGCGGGAGCGGGGCGGTGCAGCCAGAACAGCCCTTGTCCCGTGTCGCGGGTGAGAGGAGGCACGGGAACCTCTGCGCCACAAAGAAATAAAACCCCCAAAGCCATTAAGTGACACCAAAAAAATACCGCTGTCACTAGTCAAGCGAGAGGCACTTCGTACGTGCAAAGCCATGAGACCCTGCGGCTGTACATCGGCTGCGATGTAAAATAAAGGCCGCTGACGGGGAATTGGAGGGATAAAAAAAAAAATAAATCCTCCAAACCAAAACACCCCACTCCCAAAAAACCCCCAAGCAACCCGTGCCCAAAGAAACAACCAACCCAACAAACTCCCCCGCAGTTAAATTATAAACGCTGGTACTTAGGGTTGCAGTGGTGAGGCCAACTCCTGGAAGGATGTGATGCTCATCATGTCCTGCAAGGCCACGGGCTGCCGGTCAGGAAACTTTCAGGAGCGCAAAGTTTGCAGGAACACAGGAAAAATGTCCATCAGATACATGCACTCAAAGGAAGATGTCAAAAGAAATTCTTTTTGGTAGTTTGCATGTATTTTCCCCTTCAATACACACCCCTTTCCATTTTTAATGCTTTGAGAAAGTCTGGTTTTCAGCTGTTTGCTAGCCAAGGCATTGTAAGGATAATTAGTTTGCTTAATACATTATTTGATTTAAAGTATTGTAAAATATTCATGACATCATTAATGACAAATCACGTTTCAATCCTGTTTAGATAAAATTCTGAAGGCACTGGAAGAAAAGAAGATACAAAGGATGAAAGCAATGCAGAACCTGAAGTAATTCCCACCAACGTGCTGAGGATAATTTCAGCTGGATATTCTGCCACCGTATCACTACGGAGTGTTTCCATGGCCTTCGCTATTGAGTTTCTACTTATTATCTACGCTGTTCTCCTAGCAAATTAAAAATATAGCATATTGCTGACTTCTTTTGTGTGCTATTTGTCTGGTACTAGTTACTGATAATGCTGCTGTTTTCTTTAACATTCTTTTTCTCCAATTACTAGATGCGAAGAGGTAATATTTTCTTCAAAAACACTAAAAAATCAACACTGCTTATGTCAGGATTCCCAGCAGTCCATAGCTGTAGCAGGGAAACACAGAAATGGCAATGCAAAATATGGTTGGGTTTGGTTTTGGTTTACTTCTAAGTATATTAAGTGCAATTTTGAGTAAATGGGTCTGGTCAAAAGTCCTAAGCCTCTAAACCAGCTTTAAAAAACTACTTTCATGTTAGCATAAAAACCTTCATTACAATCACAGTGTACTCCTTTATTGTCCTTAGCATGCCACAAAATTCCAGAAGCTGTGGCTGGAGTTGGTTTTTCACAGAGCTGTCCTGTGACATTGGCTCCAAACTAACATTTTGCTGTTCTTTTAGGAATAACAGTGCTTGGGCTAAAGCCTGGGGCAGTGTTTGAGGTGACAACATTTGGGGGGCACATCCTTTCAGGAGGAAAAACGGAGAGAGGAAATGGCAGGTGGAAGATCTGGAGAGCCTTCAGCCTTGAAAAAGTAATGCCACACGTGGCGTGGAGAAAAACACCACGGAGCAGTAAATGGGCTCATCAGCCTGATAAAAAAGACACCAATTACTTCTTCCCATTCCATTTCCAGAGCAGTAGGTGGCAGCAGGAAATAAGAAAGTTACCCACCCTGAAGCTGCAATAGTTTGGCCAACAGCTTTATTTTTAAGAGTAGTATTTTAATCTCTGGGGTTTTTTAAGCTGTGTTTGAGTCGCTCAGCTGTGAAATATTTTAACACAATACGATATCAAAATTTTATTTTCTCTTGCTGCTTATTACAGCATTCACTCTTACAGCTAGCCTTGCCAGTCAGATTTTGACCTACTGTACACAGAGTTTATATTAAAAAAAAAAAAATTTGGTTTATAACTCCCATTTGTCAATCATCACACTATAGCAATCCCATTTTAACGTGATTACCAAATGAGCACCAGAACACTCTGGGAATCAGGGCTGCAGTGTTTCACTGCTCCTTCTGCAGAAAGAGGAGGAAAAGTCTCTCAAAGGTAGTTTTGAGGCTAAACCAGGAATGGTTAATTGCTGTGAAAACACGAGTGGTTAAACTGAAATTGTTGATTATTGAGAAAATGAGAATTGTGTTAGTGCCCAAACTGAATAGCGGAAAACAAATTTGGATTGGACAAAAAGGGCCAACACACAGAGGCCTTCAGAGGCTTTGTGCAGAAACGAGAGCTTTAAAATCAAGTCAGGCAGCAGAGGAACTATCTTCATTTTCCCAAATCACCAGAATAATCGAATCCCTAAACCACCCTAAGTTTTCCAAGGTTATTCCAAGGACCTATGAAGGTGTCCATTACCTGGAATTGCTGCTTTCTGACTATTATTTCTCAGCTTTTGCCAAGCCTTTCACTTGGTATCCAGCTCTCATCAGCCTTTATTCACTCGTGGGTTTTTGGCTTAAGCAGAGATGGTTTCATGGCACGCAGTTTAAATGTTTTCCATCTGTTGTTCTGTTTTTCATATGGCCTTTATGTTGAAACAACACCTGATGTGTAATTACTGTGTGAAAAGGCAAGGAAAAATGCCAGTTAATCTGTGATCTCAGTTAGAGGTGCCTGGGGACACACATCTACTCACAAAATCAAAACATCATCTGGATTGTGGCCTGTGGCACAATGGGCACCCCTGGCCAGCGCCCCCACAGCGCTCCTCCATCAGGGTGCTTTGGTCAAAACCCCTTCTCTGGAAAATAAAAACAGGTTATTAATACATAATGGCACATTTGCTGATTTTCATTGGTCCCTAAACATTTAATTTACCTTTATTTGTCTGCTCTGTTTCCATCTGACCGTGTTAAATCCAGTGATTTGCCCTCATCTGCGAGCCTATGGTTTCATCTCCAAGCTGCTCTGTTTATGGTTTCTTTTGTAAAAATTAAGCCACGTATTAGACAAAATAGAACAGCATGCTCACTGCGTTTGCTTTTATTCACAAAGGATGTGTCATTCATTTTTTAAATTGTTTCTGTTCTCTCAGATTGCTCAAGGAAGGCTAAACCTGACATTTAGATGCTGGCTCAGTTCAGATCTCTTTCATGTAGCTGCCTTGTGACTCAACAAATCCGTCCCTAGCGCTTTCAAGAAAGGAATTCTGGGCTACAAGTTTGATTCATAGGCAGAGATCTCAAAACATCAGCGGGCTGCTCCCATTTCCAGCTCTAAACAAAGCAATTTCCCCCAAAAGCAGAGTGGCACGCCTACACAGGCAGCCTGAGGGCTGAAAAATCCACGTCTGCACCTGCAGGGACGCCCAGGTGTCCCCAAGGAGCGCCCTCAGATCCCGCTCCTGAAACCTCAAATGCCCTTGGCTGCTCTGTGTAGGGAAAAATGAGACACAAAGCCATTCAAAAACCAGAAGGCATTTAAACTTTAAATTATTTTATGCCAAACAGTTGGGTCCATTAAATTTCAGACTGCCCGTGTTTGAGTTCGCCCCATTAAAATTCTCCAAATAGATATTCAGCCTTATTACAATGGATCATTAGAATTTAAATTAATCTTCAAGTCAAGCTGCCTTAATTAGCTCGGGGACAGATTACAAAGGAAATCCACGAGCAGTAAGCTATCATAAAATGATTTTTCTGTCCTCAGCAGCGTATGGCTGCATTGCAGATTCACCTGCCCTGAAAATTGCAATGTGAAATAGGGAAATTAAGCAGCACTTAACTGTGGGAAATTTGTCCGCTTTGGTTTGTTTGGCAGGTGGAGTTTCCTAAGGTCACCGGCATTTAGATGTTGAATCAAGGAGCTGCCAGTCAGGCAGCATTCCATAATGTTGCATTTGTCTTTACCAAGGAAACATGGAATTATTAATAACACGAGTCAGCTGTTTTCTGTTACACACTAAAAACAGCCATTTGTGAAATAGGCTCAGATTTTGGTGCATCTTGAGGAAAACCAGAACAACCCCTCGAGGCATTTTAAGTACTCACAGTCACAGCATATATATAAAACATATAAATACATAGATACATTTAAAAATTCATATCTTAACTATGCCATCTGTCTAGAACATTAGTAGCGCTACGCACACTAGGAAGTTCATTTATCCTCTCTTTTTGGAAGATCCTTTCCTGCCTATTTTTTCCTCTGAAACTACGAAGCAGTAGTAAAAGGAACTTTTGATTCCATATTTCTTGTGGCACAGATTACACAACAGCAGTCCTGCCAAAAGCACAAAGCTGCATTTTCCTCTTCCTTTGACTTCGGGCTGACAGCGTGGGATGCAGGCCTGAGAAAATTACATTAAAAACCACAATAACCAACTGGATGATAGGGGAAGAGGATGTTAAGGTGAGGACAAAAATCCACAAAGAATCACAGGATGTCCTCCAAACCCACAGGGCTGCTGGGTCCTGCCCTGCTCACCTCTGCAAGGGAGGCAAACATCTTTCCACAGAGGCAATGCCACCACTGGAATAACACAGGGTTTAGATCTGTGAACTTCTTACAACTCCTTTCCTGTCCTTTCCATGAGCTACAAAGCCTGGCAGCTCCAAGGAAAACGGGGCTCATGCCCGAAGGCAGCTGCTCTAAGAAATGGACAAGGCAGGAACATCCAAAAAGCAGCAACACGGATTTGAAGCCGTATTTTTATTTCATGTGCAAAACTGCCAAGGAAAACACACGCACAACTTTGGCTATAGCCACTAACGTGGAAGGAACTATTCTGTGTCAGCTTTATTTCTAGAGTCACCCTGTGGCTCGGAGGAAAAACGTGGGCATTTGGTAACGACCCAGAATATTTGAAATGTCTCTTTTTCAGTCATATGTAAAATTCTACCATCAGCATGGGTTTACACACCAGCTCATGGAGATTTCCCTTCTGATTGCAGAGTATAAAATTTTAATTAGCTATTTTCTTACTCTTACCATCTAATCCCTAGACTCGGCTTTACATTTGCTCTCAGTTTTGCCACTTCAGAACATGAATTTTCCCTCTTACAGCTGAAACACCCCTAAATTTTGAGCAAGTTTCACAGACACAGCCATTACAGTTCAGCTGATCCAAGCTGTGAGCACCAACGATAACATGGATATTTGTGATCATGCAGAGCTAGGCCTTCCCGTAACTCAAAGACATAACAAAAGCTCATTTCCTTGGAAAGTGAGATCTGTTGCCTGGCGAGTGAGATGATTTATTGATACTAATTCTGGAAATCTCTGTAAAAAAGTGTTATTGGAAAGGCTTCCTAGAACATACTGAAATATTATCAAGAGGTAATTGTAAATTCACATCTATTTAAATGCTGCCATAGGAGCAGGTGATTTATGGTCCTGAACAATTACCAAAGCTTCGTGAAGTAAGAAATAATCCTTCTTCCTAAAGCATCCGCTCAAATTCAGAATGCACAGCCATGGCAGGAAAGGCGTGAAATGAAAATAAAAAGTGAAAAAGCACAGGAACAGCTGTGCTGGACCAACACACTTTCTATGAGACCCAGAGAACTGCCCAGAATGGAGCCTTTCATAGGCCCTGAGCTGTTTCTGTTGGGTTGCAAAATTTAAGCCTCAGTAAGGTGGGTTCTATCAAATTTTTCGAAATTTTTGGCTTCACTCTCATTTTTTTTTTTTCTATCAAGTACGATCTTGAATACAGCTTGCAGAAGTCAACGCCAAGAAGAAATGAAAAAGCCTTCCCAGTCTCTTTGCCAGAGAAAGAAATATTAATATTTGGTGTAGGATAAAGTGTTTGGGTTTTTTCTTTATTTGCAGTGTGGAAAGTATTAGCTAAAGACAGAGATAAAGAATAAATTTCAAATTTACTTACATCCAAATCTCCTTGCCAGATGCACAAGCCCTGAACCGATGCCAGGGGTGGTTATGGTGTTTAGACACTGCAGAAATGCACTGAGCTGCAGTGAAGAGGGAATATTTTGGAAGAGAAATTCACCTGCTTTCTAAATACTGCACTCGGCTAAATCACCTTTCTTTGTGATTCACAATCCTTTGCACCCAATTATTGCCCAGCAGGTAAGTGTGCATTTATAAAGCTACAGAATTATTTACAGAATACAATATCGTTTCAACCTGCTCCTTGGCTATGAATCGAGCATGGAAAATTCATGAAGCCAGGCACTTCTTAAAACAAGAATCATTTTTAACAAATGAAAAAAAAAAAATCAAATTGCTGAAACACCTCTTCATGATACTTGTAATTATTTTCAAGACATCTGTTATACATTTGACCACCTAACTGTTTAAAGCCCATTTCTCATCTTTCGTGAGCTTCATAACAGAACAACTCTGAGATTTATCTCTTCATTACTGCCTCTGTACCCTTTAGGAACCTGAAATGAATGGGGACAAAGTGATGGACAAATAGAACCAGTTTTGAAAAATTATTTTTTGACACACACACACACATATATATACACATGAATATGATACAATACTCATAAGAATACGGTCTTAAGGTGATTTTAAAAGCATGAAATAGTCTATCATTTGAGGGCATTTCAACTATTTTTAAAATCAGGACCTAAACCACCTTTCTGCCACCTGACTTTGGTGGCAGTAGTTTTTTATGTCTGTTGGTATTAAGGGTAACCCAAAGGGCAGAGGTGTTACACAGGGTGGTTTATCCAGCTCAGAACCCCACAGAAATCTCTGTCTCATCTCCCATGTTTTATACACAGCCCAAGGAAAAAGTTCCCTGAATAACAGGGATCCCCAGGTGTGGAGTTTTCTGACTGCTTTTCACCTCTGGGGCACAGCAAACCAGTTTCAATGGAGGATGTGCAATGCAGCTTTTCTGAGTAGAGATCCTGCAGCATTAACCAGCTTTGCCTTTATGACTTGTCCATCCTGAAAGTTCCTTTTACAGAGCAAGTCAAAGCAGGCAATTTATTTACTGACCTACACAAGTCTCACTTGCACGAGTCGAGTTTTGCACCCTTGAGGTGCCCCTGACCTGTTTGTACCCCTCATATGACCTCTCTCTGTGCATTTCACATCAGTGAGGCTGGGAAGCCACTGAGATTTGTTAATGTGTGAGTGATGCCTTAGGATTTCAGTTTTTCTATTTTTCATGTAATCAATCCTGTGATTCTTTCGTGTGTGGCTCTGAGCTCCACGTGCAGAGCTGGCTGCTGTTCTCCCACTTTGGGCAGACAATTCCTCTCGAGGCCTGAAACTCAAGGACACCTCACTGCCTCAGGCCCCGAGAGAACGAAACAACAGAGAATTGGGGCAGCAAACTTGGGGTAAATGACTTCATTACCTGAAGCTGTAATTAGAGGATTAACCCCAATATGCAAATGGACCAACCTTATAAAAGTGGACCAAACTTATGAAAAACCCGTGACCAATCATCCATTTTAGGGTGGGCTCTGACTACCCTAAATGTACCTGAGGCCCCTTCAATAAATAGAACTGCCTTTTATTCTCTTAATTCTGTCTAACTTCTGTTTTTAGGTAGCCCCAACGAGGCATCCTAAGAAATGCCAGAGCAGGACAGTAACTGGTTGGACACAGAGTTTGGAGCTGCTCAGATGTGCACAGGATGAACAGGGGCAGCAAAAATGAAGTGATTTCTGTGAGCTCTGAAAACTCGCTGCTTTCAAGCTCCCTCAGTCTCCCAGAAGCTGGCAATCAGCTCTTAAACGGGCAGTGCAGGGCTAAAAAACATACATTAAAATGTGATTCATTCTTAAACAGTCAGGCATCTTGAAATTTAATGGGAACTGTGGTCAGCTTAGGTTGATCAGCCCTTAAACAAAATAATCCTGCCACTGATGTCGCTTTTTCTACCTGCCTCTCATTTTTATTTTAGGAGTCCCATCTTTTCAGAGAGAGTCTGAAAAAGAAGTGATCACTGCTTAAGGTAACAGCCTCATTTCTCTGTATAGGGTTTGCATGCACTTGTATCAAGTTCTACCCATAATATTGGGACATGCAAATATTACTCCTGTTTCTAGACTGAGTGCTAGAGCTTCTCTCAAATCCAGATAAAATATCAAGAAATGACTGTCAACAAGTTCTCTCTTATCCTTTTCAAGTTCCTGTTCTGCTGATGCTAATAAATGTCACACGGGGTTTATCAGCTGAGAGTGGTCAGCGCACACACACCACTAAGGATTTTTTTGTTGTTTCATTTGCAGCTTTTTCTACTGATGATTTACAAATCTGGAGACAAATAGCAGCCAGAATATCAACATTTTGTGTACACAGAAAGCAGTGTTTTCACCTAAACATTTAACATTTCTTGAAAGAAAATTGGGGCATTAAGTAGAAAAAGCTAAATTACTACTTTTTCCCCTCAGTAAAAATGGCACGGATATATCTGGATGAGGTTATAACGTTAAACACAAATATTTTCATCTTTGAAATCAGTATTGAAAAACTATATTGCAATTGTAGCCATACAAAATGTTTATTATATTACAAATTATTTGTACACTATATTTTCACTTTATCATTGCTTTGTGCTCAGACAGTATAAATATTACAGCATGATTTTTCTTTCCCAGGAATGTCCTACTGTCTTGATATAATCTTACTTTATACTTAAAAAAAAAATAAATACAGAAACATATTACAAACAGGATAAAAAGGCATTAAGAATGAAAGATGCAAGATGGGTTTTCTGAATAAAGTGCACTACAATGGTTCCCGAGTGATGGTTCAGGAAATATTCAATAGACTGCACATTGTCCATAATAATACCAAACAAAACTCATTTTGAAACTCTAACAGGTCTTCCTCAGAAGTATGAAGAGTACTTTGTTTAACTTTCCTGAACTGGGTTTTCTTTCTAGAAGGCTATTTAAATGCTTTTGTTTGGGGGGGTTTTTTGTTTTCTACAGACATCCAAACCCTGGACATCTCTGCATTTTCCAAAATACTTAGTTTCCAGTATGGCAAGATATAAAGTTTATTGTGTAAGATATATGAGACTTTACCCTCACACATTTTTCAACGGAACTATTAAATTGCTAAAATTTCAGAATGGGAACAGATTTAAAAACAGAGCTAAATGTCCAAAAGGTGCTGTTTAAAACGGGAATGTCCTGCTTCCCATGCCTTTTTTGGGAATGTATGGCTACGTTACCCTTCCCAGCTCTATGGCTTCAGCGTGCCCCTCCATGGCATCGTGGCTCCTTCCACACTTCCAGGAGAGCTCTGCAAAACTGGAGTCTAGGAGAGAGAAATTTATTGCACAGCACCTTTCACTCCCATTGCCCAGAAGGGCCCATGTAATTGCCAAATTTGGCTGGGCTACATAGAAGAATCATTCCAAAACTGAGCTAATAAAGCTGATGCAAAATGTGGCTGACCTGGTGTAGGTTTCGCTTCCCAGGTTAGGTCGAGCCAGCCATGAACCAGCCCAAGCTAAATAAAAGTCAGCTGCTCTTCCATTAGATCTGCGCTTTTGTTGCAGTGACCCAAAAGACTGAAAAATAAGCAGAATTCTGTTCGAGGGGGCCTAGTGAAATTTGCTTTTAGAGACAAACCCAATGGAGAAGCTCAGCCTTGCTCTCAGGGAGTGAAATCCCCACTGAAGCCAAGCAGAACAAGTCTGTCTGTGGCACACTGAGCCTGGCCCAGGGTTTTTCAGCTGTTCTTCTGAAGTGTGATGCTCTTAGCCAGCTGTTAACTCAGCACAATTTGCCTGTGTTGTGTTACACTGGTAAAATCAGTATTATCTGGCTGCCAGGTAGCTGAGACAGCCTTAACTAAACTTGTATTAATATGAAAGATTGAGTTTCTTTGGTTGTTTAGTATCCAAGTCACCCAAATGCATATTTTTGTACTCCAGGCATAGCATGTTTATACTGATCATTAAAATTACCAGGGTTTTTTTTCTTTCTTTCTTTTTTTTTTTCTCTTTTTCCACTTAGTTTATGGAAATTTTCTGACTACAGCAGACTAGCCACTTATATAAATATACAGCACATATATACATAGAAGTTACAAAAATACGTTTTATTTATATCTGATTTTAAATAATAAAAATGAAATTTCACATTTATTGAAAGATTAACTAGCATTCCAAAGGCTTCTGCAATATTCAGGGTACTGGAGCAGAAGATGTCTGTCTATTCTAGGATAATTACGCATCACAGTCTCAGGGTTTATAACGTAATTATTAGGGGGGAAAATAGCTCTGCTTTAAAAGTTTGTGCTTCATCAATTTCTTCTTCTATCCCCTATTCTAGTCTTCTCTCTCCTTCTCTCAATTTACCGATGGCCAAAAAGCTAAACCAAGTTCCCTTTCTCACATCAGTTAAGACCAAAGAAACTCAGGGAAATGAAATGATCAGACAAAATAGTAATTGAGGATAACTGAATAACCCACTGAAAATGAAGGACATTACCTTTAACTCCAGCTGACATCAAACACGCCCAACACAACAAATTTTGCAACAACTTCAGTTCCTGAAGCTCATTGCTGAAGGAACTGAAAACAATTGTTCATGACCTCCAACTAGTTTGTACAACTGCAGAATATTCACTACTGTCCCATCCCACCGGTTTGATTTTCTTTTGGGATGGGGTTCCTACCACAACGCAGTGTAACAATCAGTGACCCTTATCTCGCACAACATAAAGTCAACATCATTTCTGGCAATGCTCTCGTTCTCACAGGACATTAGCAGTTGTGTTAATCCACGGAACTGTTAACTTATTTACATGTTAATACAGTAATTAGGTCCTCTACATTCAGAACTTCCTGGGTGCGCATTCACCGTGCCAGCGGAATCAAAATCAACTGCAGCTTCAGGGAGCACTTCCTGGCATCACTTTAGTAGACAGCATTGTTAAAGAAAGAGAAAAAAAGCACTGTGTTGAACAGAGGTTGGCTTGTCCAAGCAGGCGTATCCATTTTTCCAGGTCGGAAGGATTTAAAGGTCTCAGGTTTACCAGCTTCACATGCATTCAGAGAGTGAAAAGCCTGATTATAGAGCAAACACGAATAACCCTTTTTGCATTTCTCTTGGAAGCTTTTAGCACCAATATCCTTTGCTGGCTCTTCATGCATTGTATTCTGTCCCGCTGAAAAAAAAATCTCCTCCATAACTCATCGGTGGCACTGAGGGACAAGGGAGCCACCAATTCCTGAAATGTCATTCGCCTTCTTCACAGTCCTCCCTTCTTTCACTTCCTTGCACTGTTAATAGGATGAAGAGACTCGGAGCTATTTACAGGACTTTTATTTGTATTACTCAGTCACGTTGAATCCTTGTGGGTTGAATGCAGTCTCTGGAATGAAAAGGCTGAATGACTCTGCACTGCTGGAATCAGCACCCCTTAAACAATGTCCCGCAGCAAACAATTCACACGGCCGAGAGTGGCCTTCTGCAAACGGTGCTCTGCAGGTTTCTTCTTCCTGAATCCAGGTTTGGGCATGCAGAAGTCATTTTCAGCAGCTCTGCCTCTGGGCCTGCAGATGAAACGTCGCATGGCGCAGACACATTCAGCAGCATCTTTAGTGACGATGGGTCACAACACGAGAGCTGAGTGACAAACAATTGCATATGGTCGATCTCGTCCGTAGGAAACAGTTTCCTGGCAGCTTTTCCTTAGCTGGAAAGCAGAATTTCACAGCTTCAGTCCTGTTGCTCTGCTCTAAGTCATTTCATGGTGTTGACTTTGCAGACAGACTAAAATGCCATCGTTTTGGCACAATTCACAGAAAGTTGGGAGCTGAAAATTAAAGGAGTTGCTTTAGGTCGCAAGACACAAATACTGCACCCAGGAGACACTAGACCTGAAACTCAAACATATCTGTTTGCTTCTTGGCCAGCTTGGCCACCTCTTCCCGTATGGCCTTGACGAGGGCGGCCGTGGAGATGTTGGTGAGCGGCGCGTCCGAGGGGTCGGTGTCGGCCAGGCTCTGCTGGGAGGCAGCGGCGGAGGCGAGGGGCGCCTGCTCCAGGCTGGGGTGCAGGCTGCCCTGCTGGCTGTACTGCCGGGGCAGCCGCGACGGAGAGCTGTGCTGGTAGCGGGGCCGCGGGTACGCCTCGATGTAACCGGGAAGGGGAACCTGCGGAGAGTCACAGTGACACAGAATGATCCAGAACGATCAGCCCACAGTGCCACCCGCCACGTACCATACACTGCCCTGGCCGTGACAGACAGGAGCAAAGGAAGGGAATGCCAACCTCAGAATTCCCAGCTTCTGCTTACAAACGCCTGTCCTGGCATCAATGTGCTACTCATGCATGTGCCAGCATCCCAGGTGGGGCAGAACAAACGTCCACCAGGGGAAACACAGCCTGTCCTCAGCTACCAGTGATGCCTGGTGGTTTTTGTCTTTTCCTTTTATACATTTTTATATCCTTTCCCTTTCCTTGTGTCCTCAGCCCTACATGTGGATAACCCTTGGAGGCTGAGACTGAGCTCAGCTTGGGGGTTCTCTGAGGGGAGCAGACAAAACATCCCGACTGTCTCCAAACCAGAGGCTCCAGCCTTGCACGGAGCATCCTCTCTGGAACAGGTTTTTTAAACTCAGCTGGAGTCTCACTTGGCGGGGGGTAATTAGAATGGGGGACAATTACCTCATTTGTTCAGTTCCTTATTGGGGATTTGAGGTCGATCTGCTCATTTGTGAGCTCCATCCAATTGTATCTGCATTGTACCCGGGGGGTGCTGCTCGGCTGTTCCCACCTGGGATGAGTTGTGCACTTGGGATCCCACTAAAACCAGCTGGGGCTGCCTCAGATTTTTACCAGCCCTTAAGGCATCACCAGCACCTCAAAAAGCCCCAGGGAAAAGGCTTTTCTGAAAGGGCGCTCTCTGCTTAGCAAACACTTCGGTGTCAAACACACAGTATGACCACACTTTGGGACACCAAAAAGCTGAGTTTTCTGATCTGCAGCCACTGCCTAAGCCAAGGCAGCCAAGCCTCTGCTCTCACTGCTCCTAAGAGAGACTCACTAGATCCAGACAACAGGAGTGCCAGCTTGGAAACTCAAGACTGGAAGGGATGACAGAAGTGTCAGGATTTCTGGCCGTGTTTAACAGAATTTCATCATTTTTGTAACTTCATGGATTTCGGCCCCATGTTACACCAGCTAAAGCTAAAATAATAACATAGGCCCTTCAGTCAGTGTCAGAGATTAAACTGTTTTCATGAATCCATGAACCACAATACCAGCACTCAGAAATTTGAATGCATCAAATCAAAAGCAGTATTTACGATTTCCAGAAGTCTATAAAACAGGAATCCACGGCCCTTAACTTTGAAGAAGGCTTTACATCTGAAGCCTGACCATTAGGATTTACACATCCCCTATGCAGCCTTGAGTATCCATCAAATGCTGAAGAGAATGTCGAGCATGTTCAGTGTGGTGTGATGAGACAAACACAGGAAGCAGGTAGGCCATGAAAGTGATCGTTAGATGCAGGCACCTCTGTTTAGTTTACTGCAGGCTCTTCAAAAGATGATTTTAGCAGTACAACATGTGAACACGCCACTAGAGGCCACCAGGCTCCTGCTTTCACTAAGCAGCATCCAGCAGCTTGGAAAAGTTTTGTTGGATACAGCTGCCTTGTCCCATAAAACTTAGTGTCTCAATGCTTACCCTTCACCTCAGAGAATAAAATATCACAGTTACTGAGTTTACAGGATAATTCTTTGTTGTCAAATCTCGTGGTTCCTCTACTCCCTTGTTTTCACTCTAGGCTAGTAGAAATGCATGAAAAATAAAGAATCTTACCGATATTAAGCCTCTGTTCTTAATAATTGTTAAGAGAATCTTGAAAGTGTGATCAAGCTATAATCTAGAGGCTCAGAAACCAGGACACATCCAGAAATTCAAACCCTGAGAAAACCTGAGTATTACTTCAGATCTTTATGCTTTTCACTTTTATTCAAGCTTTCTGAGTGTGTTATGTTGCTAATGCTATTACTAGCTCCTCTAGTAATGATTTTCAAATAAAGACAGATTTGCAAATTCATTTTTCTACATTTTTTACCTCTTCTGCAAAGCCACCAGAGGGCTGAAAACCTGAGTAACAAGGAGTTGTTCAAGCTCTCCTGTGGGTAAGTGAAGTTAAAAGGGACGTTTGTTTCCTCTGAATTCTGTCTTGCCATGGTTATTTTTCAGACGGATTCTTACATCCCTCTCCATTCCTCTTTCCCCGAAGACAAGGAGAGCCACAACAGGGTTATACCCTTCTCCTTCCAGACAGACTTGGTTTGCAGTTTTGACCCCTTTGTTTCAGTCTCCACTTTTGACAAGTGATACCTGACTCTTTTTCCACGGGACTGCAGTCAAGGGTAGGGATACAAAAGGGAAAATGAATGGAGGACAAGTAAAATTTCCTTATTTGTTTGTGGCTTTTGTTCTTCTTAGAGAAAACGTTTAAAATCATTGCTAAGACACAACGGGCCTCCTGGATTTAAACTGTCAGAAGGGTTAAAAACACACACAAAATGAATAAACAAAAAACGAACACCAAAACAACAACAACAAAGGAAAATAAAGTTTTTCATGCTTTAAAACGCAGCTCTGAGAAGAAAATTTATACCCCAGCATCCCAAGGCTCCAGGTGTCAGGGGCACATCAGCAGGTGTGCTCAGCTTACAAATGAACGGCTTTTTTTTCTGACAGTTCAGCCTTCAAATTCAGACTTGCATCTCAAAGTCACACTGAATTCTTTTCCTCACAGGCATCAGGAGCACTAATAAAGACTCAACAACAAATAGCTGTCCCCAGGAACATTTATATGACTCTGTTGTCTCTTGCTTAGCTGCTCAAAGCCAACTTAGAGTCCGACTGCGATTCATTAAATGTTCTGTTGATGATTTGCACAAGGATATAGAATCTGTCTCCCAGGATTTTTAGCCAGAGTGGTTCTGCATAAATACCAGATGTGAGCTCAAGCAGAAGAATTGATCTTTTTTTTCCCCTAGTGGAAAAGAAGCTCTACATTTGAGAAATTGTTTCAAACATGATAAACTACTGTAATTCATTTTAGGATGTTTCAACTTCAATTCTTTGAAATGTAGGTTTACTTTGGGCTAAAAATTACATCTGTTCTGGCCTAGGATTGTGCAATTCATTATTTAATTGATGATCTGTCACTCCAGCCTCCAGGAGGGTTTGAAACACTGCACAGCAGTGCTGGGAGCTAAGATTTGGGAGCCAGGCTGTTCTTGAGAGAAGCCTCCAGAAGGGAAAGATGGTCCCCCAACAGCACGAGGCCAACTTGAGAGGCAGCATCACCTTCTCCTGATACTTAACCTTTCTTGGGAAGAAAAATGACATCTAACCCACCAACTTTAACCAGGGGCCAGGCCCTAACCTGGTGAATGATTCCACCCTCCAAAGACCTCGCTTGCAGCTCATGTCACAAACAGCTGATGTATCTGTGCCCTCTCTTATGTTTTTCACTATTAGAGATTATTCCCATTCCAGGGAAAATTCTCCTTAGCAGATTATTTGCAGACCAGTGAGGAATTGCTGAAAAGCCCAGCAAGCAGAGGTGGTTAGAAAAGCAGGGGTGCTTACAGAGTCTGCCCACTGCCCTGGCAGCTCGTTCTCTCCAGCGTAGGGCATCCAGCCTTGGTTCCTGTAGGCAGTGGGTGGCGTTGGGATGAAGTAGCCCGTGAAGCCAGGGCGGTTTGCTGGAATGGCAAACACTGCTGGTACCGTATTTCCTGTTAAAAAAAACAAGAGTGAACTTCATTAATAGCTGAGATTTCCAGTTATAAATCAGAAGACAGCGCTTATGAAACATGGACTTAATGGGTTTTTGTTTGGGGTTTTCAGGGGTTTTTTTGTCTCGCCATCTGACTAGAGCATCTCTATAATGTTGGGAAGCACTGGAGGAGGCAAAATTTGCAGTTGTCCTCATAAACATGTACAGCTTTCAGGTAAAGAGTCCCTAGGACTTGATCCTTGCAACAAAGGACCTTCATCAAAACTTTGAATCATTAGAGAAAAGGCTTTTTTCCCCTTATATCTGTTTCCTTGTATTCAGTTTTTAGCTGCTGTATCAAGGGTTTCAGTGTAATGCACCTTTCTTTTCACAGTTTGCCCTGTCTGCCTTAATATCTTGAGGGAAAAAACCCTAAAAACTGGGTGACTGATGTGTTTAACAGGCTGTACTCTCAACAATTCCACCACAAAACTTCCATGCTTCTGCAAAAAATACCAAGGTTCCACCTGCTCAATTCCTTTCCCAGGAACAGTTTGTGACTGCCACAAACTACGCTGCTACAACTTAAATAAATATTTGGGGGGTTCCAAATCTGGCTTATCACGTCCTGATCAAGCTGCGTGCAGAGGAATATCCAGGAAGCCTCCTATTAAACCCCCAGCATCACACTGCAATTTGTGTGGAAGGAGCATAATTTTCAGCCAAATCTCTGGATATTGGTCACATCTGCTTGCAGGGAGGGTTTAGTGCCGTGGCCCCCAGAGGTGCAGAGGACAATGAGGTACAGAGATTATCCACAGGCTGTACCTGGGCTGTCTGAAGGCCAGCATCCCAATGTGCCTATTTCCCTTGAGATTTGCTATCGTAGCTCCAGGTATTTGCCAAGTTTAGAATAGAATACAAACGACTTTCTTGCCCTTCTTCCTTCCTCCAGTGTCTATTTCCATGCAAAGACAGGCTCCAGCACTGAATCCCCAACATCACGCTGAGGGCGTGAAATCCTCATCCCTAAACCCTGGGTGGCACAGCTGCAGATCATCTCTCTTGGCTATTAGGGTTTTAGTTTATTCAGTTACACTACATGGACAGGTATTTTACTTTTCAGATTCACAGGATACAGCCAAAATAACAGTATTTGCATGCAAGCAGAAGGGCAGTAAATCCTTTAAGAATACAACAGTATGACTCGAACATTTTCACTGAGGAGTGGAAGCACAGGAACATCACACAGGTGGGCAGATTCCTGCACTAAAATCAGTGCAGAGAAAATACAATTTCTCCCCCTTCCAATTGTACATCATCAGAATATTGGTACCAACTGCTCTCAGTAGCTATGACACCTCTGCACTGACAAAATCACAAGACGTGGGCCTTCCCCTGAAACTCACCCAGAGTATAATTGAATTAGCACCAGTTACTGGCTGCTTCAAGGATCCATCCCCCAGAATGTCATTTACAGCCCTGGCACATTTTTGCTCCTGAACAATCTGCGAGAGGGCTGTGCTGACACTGATACATCCTCTGGGTACTCTGACAGGTGCTGGGACACAGGCACAGGAAGAGAAACGCTCCACCAGTGACATCCATCCCCAAAGCAGCCTCCACAGACCCCGATATTTACAGTTTCTCAATGACCTCCCAGGCAGCCCCAGGCCAGGAGTGCTATGGATGCAACCAGGGCATGAGAAGAGGAGGAAAATATGGTTTGTGGCACACTTTTTTTCCAGAGCACAAACACATCACCTCTATCTCAATTCCTCCAGCCCCATGGTTAGGAAGGAGGCAGGCTAAGAGAAGAGGTGTGATCAACCCTTTGCCTTTCCAGGTCATAAACAGCACAAGGGTTGCTATTTTAAAAGAGTTAGCAAGGCTGAAAATGAGAATTCCTCAGACATGTACACAGAAGAACGAGCTGCTCTTGTACATGACACATGGCTTCTACACCAAAAATCTTTTCATTTACCCACAGCAAAAGGAGCTACTATTCTAAATGAATATTCAGTTGGCTGACATAATACCTTATCCTAAATCATTGTTGCAACATCCTTATCTTAGAGCTGATGTTGGGCTGCATGAGGCTGATATTAGGCCTCAACATTCCAAATCAGCACCTGCAGCAATGTTTCCTCGCGTATTGAGGTGATAAAAACTTTTATTTTCACATCAGAACATTAGAAGCCTTGTATTCCAATCGCTCATTTCTCACAACAGTCCTTGTCTCTCCTTGCCTGTATCACAGCCTTTCGTAGCACCTGTCATCCAGGAAAGTTTCCTTCAGCTGCTCCCAGAATTATTCTGGCAAACTCCACAAAACCCAGGAAGGTCATTTTGTCTCTGCTGAACTGCAGCCACTCTTCAGCAACACACAGCACTAAAACCTCCCCAGCACTGGATCCAATAAAAAAGTCTATCCCACAGATCCTGTCAGTGCACACCTAAAGAACAGGTCTTGCTAGTGGGGTATATTTTATAGCTTGAAATGTTCCAAAACGGGAGAGTGAGCATCTGCTCTCTTCAGGTACTGCACCATTTGCAGAAGGAATGACAGTAAGTGAGAGTAGAAAGGATCCTTCAAACCTGCTCTATTTAATTAATTGACAACACATTTGCATAGGCACATCATTATTCTCAGCAGATGATGTCAAAGACAATGCAGATAACTCTCTGTTACTTCTGAGGAAGCTAAGAGATTTTTTTCTGGCAGATTAACAGAGCAATATCTAACAAACCTACCAATTTCCAAGCTTTGAACTAACGTAAAATTCTTTACAATATCATAAGCTCTTGTCTATAACTCTTCGAGAAAACATATTTTGCCAATAAGAAACCATTTCAAATATTTTTCCAGCTAAGTGCTATCCAGATACCATCAAAACAGTGTATCCATTTAATCTCGTGATTAATTTATAAATACAACGCTTATCAAAAAGACCAGGAACTGACTAAGCCTTTAAAACTGAGACTTTTAGACCCAGAAAAAGGTTCTGGGCAGACACTCCATTGTCCAGAAGAGGAGGGGTGAAGAGCTAACAGATTACCTCTGACTGCGCAACAGCATCACTGCCTTGTATTTTGGAGGGAAGGGGCCACTTACCTTCAATTTGCCCTCCTCAGTAGCCCACTGTTGTGACCAGAGTAGGGGTAAAGTTTTTCAAGAGGAAATAGGGAGCCTTAAAAGAGTTTTCGAGCACTTGGATCAATATTCTTGAGTGATAAAATATTGGGAAGGATCCAACTCATTTCCCTCCTCAGAACCCCATTACCTGTCCCTCCCACTCTGCTTGGTTTGTAGCTGGTGCAACACAAACAAGTCACACAGCAGCCCCAATACTGCAACTTCTTTTGCCACCAATGCCCTCTAGAACCTCCCTAAAAATTCTGCTGGATTTTGCGGTACAGATGAACAGCTTTACTGGGTTTTATTAATTCAGAGTCCTGATGAGTGTGCCAGCAGAATGCCATGCTTGAACAAAGAACGTCTGGGATATTGCTGCTGGATCTTGCCTTCAGAAAAGGCCATTTCCTGGTGCTTCTGTGGGGTATTTTACAGTGCAGCTGATGCTGCACTTACAAAGGCACAGGCAATCCTTTGGAGGTCTGCTTCAGCTGCACCAGGAAAAACCCCACCTAATACAGCCTTTCTCCAAATAATCATCCTTATTTGCTATATGTCATACATTCATTTACATCCAAAATAATTTAAAAGGCTGTCAAAACTGCAAGCTGAGTCTGCATGATTTTTTTCACCTGAGTGAAAAGCCGATTGATCAAGCGGCCCAACAGACATCGGAGCTCTCGAACCCGGTGCGAAAGGTGTCTGATCGTGGTGCTGGGCCTGCTCTGCTCCACTGGACTCAGGTATTCTCACTTTGCTGCCAATATCGGATGTAGACCTGTGCGTTAAGAAAGAAAAAAATGGATATTTTTGTCATTCTGACCTACAGATGTGATTTATAGACACATACAGGTGTATCAGCTACAGTAGGACAAGCCAGGTCGGAGCAAGCAGCCTAACTTGGCTCTGGCTTGACAGAGAGAACAACAGGAGAACAGCAATTCTGGAGAGGTGTGCAAACAACCCCTTTAGCCTGGTTGCTGTTTCCCCAGAGCATGGTGTTACCAGTGCAGAGGGCCTTTGCTTGCTGCTTCAAACAAACGCCTGTGAAATACAACGCTAAAACCAGAGCTTCGCCATAATTCACCAACACAAAACCCACAGCTTTAGCACAATTCACCAGAACTTTGCCATAATTCACCAGCACAGTCTACAGACAGTCACTACGGTGTAAATGACGTGGCATCACACAGCAGCAGACTGCTGTGGTAAATAACATCCACTGCACGTGGGAAGTGCTAACAGCTTTGGAAATGGTCCATCCCAGTTGCTTTAGGGTTAAAAATATAACGGATTAATAAGAATATGTGACCATTCAAGATGCCCCTCTCCTGAATATTTCGAGGCTGTTACAGCAGCAGGAGCAGCCCCCTGGAAATGCTTCCCTTGGCCTGGGTGCTCCCCAGCTCTGCACAGGCCCGAGGTGCCCGGATTGCACCGGGCAGTGCCTAACCCAGTGCCTAACCCAGCACTGAGGGCTGAAGGAGCTCCCCACAATCACAGAAGTGCAGGAATTCCCTGAAATGCATTTTATTTAGTGCTTCCTGCAAGGAGGAGGGGAAATGCACGCCCTGAGCTGAGGCAGGCAGGCTTCTGCACCTGTTTGGCCTCGGCTCTGCAGGTACGAGATATCTGAGAGCTGGGCTGATATCGCCACACCGGGAGGACTGAGGAGCATCCTGCAATTCCTCCCTCTCCTGCTGCAAGCCCTCACAGCACAGGAAAGCAGGAGAATGATGGTGTGAATTATCAGCCTCAATCCACACCTTTATCCAGGCTGAGGCAAGGAATGCTTTAAAAGAAACACGAGCCTGCAGTTCCTAATTTTACTGACACAGACTAGCTAACTGTTATTTCCTTTTGTGTTAGAATGAAATAAAACAAACACGTTTCTAATTTCATGAATGTGTCTTTTTGAGTGCCCCTTCAGGGTTTGCCCCAGTTCTTACTGCAACAGTGGGGTTTAGAGATCACGCCTGAAATGAAATAACAGATAAATACCTCCTGAGAGAGGCAACAGCCACAGGACCCGTTCTGGGAGGGACAGGAGGGGGAGGAGACCCCATCACCATCTCAGGAAGCTGAGAAAATCTATAAGCCTGTAACAGAGAAAAACAAATGTTTTCTGAAACACCAGTAGATCTCAGTCAAATTGAAAAACAGAAGAAAACCAGCAATTAAATACCTGCTCTGTGTGCCAGTCAACAGGAAGCTAACTTTTTGTGGCATCAATAGTAATTGCTTTTATTTGAGAATTTACAGCACTTTGGGGATTTTAGAATGTGGAAGAACACCCGAACAAATGAGCTCAGAGACAAGATGAAGTCTAATTAAAATAAAATGTATTAAACACTGTCTCTGTGACATTTGTAACCTGCTGGCAAAGCAGATCTGTTGTGATTATGTGAGACTCAACAGCTGCTTTGGATCACGGGAAAAAGACCTGTGTATTTTCACTTTCTCCAGGAAAAAAAAAAGTATTTTAAAGATTCAGAAATCATCCTCAGAGCAGTGTGTACTGAGGTGAAGCTGCCTGTGAGCAATCCATATTTCAACCTCTTCCTTTCAGCCTTCAAGAGATGAAAAGAAAATTCTTCATGAAAGCCCCAAGGTCTGTAACTTTCTAACACAGCAACAAAGGCCTCAGACAGCTCTGAAAAGTCAGACTGATCCTGAGGAACACCAGACCCAACCCACGAGGTCACAAAATTAAGCAACTTGTGTTGTCCTGAGTTTTGCAGTTTCTCAGTGTTTCTCTTTGCTGTGATACTTTCTCACACATTCTTCTGTAAACATGGCCATGGTTTCTTGACAACTATCTATGTTTTGTTAACTGTCTCTGTTGTTTATCATTCACTATCCTGGGTGGAGAAATATGATAGATTGATGCTTTGACCAATGGAATGTAGAGGTGGTGATTTCTACCTCCAATCCACGGTGATTTGTAAAAACATATAAATAAAGGCAGAGGGTTCTGCCCTCTCTCTCTTTTTGCCCTCTCCATTTGCTGTCTCTGTGTAGTCTTTTATTTGGCTCTCCTTTAGGCTCCTCGGCCTAGCCGGCCTGACCGGTGCTACAAACTTGCCCACAGTAATTCTGAATTTCAGCACCAGTACATGAGAATGAGGAGCAATTATGTGCAGGAAATCCACAGCACCTAAGAAATGACAGAATTTTCCTCCTAAATCCTTTGCACTGCTATAGATTAGAGGCCATAATTTTGCCAAATATCCTTAGAGACAGAGAAGTGATATTTCACTAGTTCTTCAGTAACACTTTTCTTCAACACATCATGGGTGGGGTTTTTTTTTTCCTGTTTGTTTTTGGCTTATTGTTTGGTTGTGATTTTTTTTTTTCAATTGTGATTTTCATGGCAATGCTTCAGAGCAATGCACAGGATTAAAGTCAGAGCTGTAACAAATAACAGATTTTGGGAAGGCTAAGTACTATCAAGAAACTGGAATTTTGGCAAAAAAAAAATGAAGTGCAGTGGTGGAACTTTGGCCCTCTAAACAAGAAGGATCTGGTTTGGCCAGAAAAGCTCCTCCACAAAAAGCAGAGAAAGTTAAAAATTTGTTCCCATTGCATGAGTCACTCCCTATCTCCTGCCCGAAGAAAGAGCCTACAGGATTTACATGATTATTTCAGACTTACCACCCACAGTCAGGTTTGAATTTGGCAATATAAATCCCACGCTGCATATCAGAAAACACTCTTTCAGTAATCACCTTTTCAAATGACACATTTAGACAGCGTTCCAAATACCTGCACTCTCAAATACCTGCAAAACTGGGTTAACGGAGAGGAAAGGTGACTTCTCAAACACTGAGTTTTGATGTGTCTCCAAGGGAAAAGCAACACAGACCCAGCATCTTTCTCTGGCCTCTCACTGCCACCCCTTTTAAAGCAGGTTAGAAACCCTCAAAGGCACGGCTCTGAAAATAATTTCTTCTTTTATGCCACCTACAAAGCCTGCTAATATTTACTTTCACCATGCCACCGTGGTATTTAAAGAATTTCTACATTTAAGTGGGGGAAAAAAAAATCTAAAAAGACACTGGTACATTTCTTAGCCAGGGGTTGCAAATACTGATTTTTAATGAAAGAACTGGAAGGACAAAAACAAATGTTATTCGCATCAAAGAAAACCTCAATTATATTCCTCCTCATCGTGCTGGATGTGAAATGGTCTGCACTGCCTCTTGTGCATCTCAGATGCCTGAACACTCCCTTCTGGCTCCACGAGCCTTTCATCCCACATCTTGCTCTCAGCACGCATTTGTGCCAACTCTGAAACTCTTTCCAGCCCCCCCCGTTTTAAAGGAACAGCACATGAGATGATGTTTTGGAGTGGAAAGTGACTCCAGACACTCTTTAGCAGGGTAGGCAGAGACTCCGAGGGAGATCTGGGTTTTCTCTTGTGCTTTGGAATATGGACATCAAAGGAGGCATTGAAGGGATCACAGTTCACAAATATCCTGCGACTTGCACTGACAATTTCAGGGGAGAAAAAAAAGGAAAATAGAAAATCCAAGCCTTTATTTTGCTGCTTACACAGGAGCTGAACCATTTTGAGTGAGTGGCAATATTTTGCTAAAGGCTGGGCAGAGAGAATCCTGTTAGAGTGAAAAATCCTGTAAAAAGCTCTGCCACACCACGCTGAGGAACAATCTGTCCAGAGGAGACAGCAGTCAGCCCTCCTTACCCTGAGCTGCCACACACCCCAACGTGGTCACAGGAGGGAACTCCAGTGAAATTTCTAGAATTTCTCCAGTGGGTTGAGGCATCAGTGTTTTCCTGCAGGCCACATATAAATGGGAAAAAAGCATTCAGAAGCTAAATGAAGCCGAAGTTTTACCACAGAGGCCTGTTACAGATTTTTATGAGCCCTTAGGCTCTTGGCTAACTGGCATGATTGTAGAAGTAAAGTCACTTCACCACTGTGAATCCAGTGAGGGAATAAAAAAAAAAAACAAAACAAAAACTACAACCCAGCTGATTTCAAAGATTTGCCTAATGCTACTCTTCAAAATGTATTTATCCTTTTAAAAGGATCTCTTGTTTTTTATCAAAAAACCCCCCCACCAAACAAACAAACAAACCCAAAAAGAACCAAAGCAAAAAAAAAATCTTAAGAAGAAAAAACATTCTGCATGGGTTCCAAACTCTACTTTTTGAAAAATGTGGACATTTATAATACGGAGGTTATAACAATCACTGGCAGCAGTAATCACCCTTGAGATCCAGGACAGGCTGCACAGGTACCAGAGTGCAGAGCCCGTGCCACCCTTTCAGGGAGAAATGCCTTCCAGTGAAGGAGTCTGTTGTGACTAAAACACTGACAATCTAAAAAGCAAACCAACGAAAGCATTTTAAAAAGCGGGAGGTGCAGTTTAGCAGAGAAGCTTCAGCCACTGGGCCCCAGACAATGAATCCTCTGGAGGGTAAATCCAGCCACCAGAAACTCTGCAGTTAGTTTTAGGGCTACATTTCCCTGGTTGCAATATTTAAATATTTTTACCACCTCCCACTTACAGATCGGTCTTGGGTGAAAAGTATTCGATGTTGCCTTCTAATTACAGAAAAAGCCATCTCCTCACATCTCGCCATAGGAATTAAAGGACCAGTGTTTACTCATTGAATGATTTAACTTCTTTGATTATTAAACTGCAATCCAGGAAAAATGCAAATTTATTGATTTGGCTTCGCCTCGATAGCTATCCTGTTTTTATGCTAAGCAGCTGTTATTGAAAGTGGCTGAATTTGGGTAAAATACTGCCACCTTGGCTCTGTTAAAGGCAGGGGAGCTCTGAGGATACTTTACCAGTCACTCAGGCTGGGAGTGCTGGCCATCAGAGCCTGGTTATGGTGCTGGGTCTCACCTTGGGGCCCAGAGCGCTGCTACCCTCACTCCTCTTTCCAGAGCACTGAAGAGAGAGCTGGGAACTGGCCTGATGGAGAGGGTTTGTTCCCTGGGCTCAGCTCTCTGCTCGACTCAGCTGAGCCGATTCCCAAAGCTGTAACGGGATCAGCCAAGGCACAGAGCTCATGGTCAGGCTGGAGTCACACGTTCAGCTCTTCACCTCCATCCTCCAGCCACAGCATGCCAGCTGGGTGCCCAGGACTCAGCCAAGTGGCACTCAGCACCTTTCTGGAGGCTCCAGAACACGGGGAGTTTGAATTTTGCTGGCTTTTCTCTGCCAGGAGGAGGCGTGAGCCCCATGTGCAGCAATCCTATTTGCACAGGTCACCCAATGGGCAGGTTGACAGCCAGGCATTGCCTCCCAAGGGCTACAGATAATTTCGGTATTAATGTCAGCACGTACAGAAAAACCCAATCAAACAAATAAAAAACACACAGAAGGCCTCAAAAGGGAGAAGAAAACAGAAAAGGAAAGAGAAGTTGCATGCACACTCTGGAGAGAGACACAAGTGTTTGATGGTGGGACCAGCCAAGGAGTCAACCGCAAAAAAATTCAAGATCCACAAGTTGGAGGGCACCTGAAGAAACACAGAAGTGAAGAGTGGTTCTGGACCCCTCTGAACGCATTCCATCTAAGCAGGCAAAACACTCCTGAATTTGCAAAGACGAAATTTTCATTTTCAGAATGCTCAGCGTCTTGAATTGTAACGGCATTGTCGATGTTGACTTTTAATTGCCACCAAGAATCAAATTTTAAGAAAGGGCAAAACCAACTAATTCTTGGTTTACAGAGGTAACAAACATCCCAGTGCACAGGTGCCTCTCATCCCCTAAGATGGGGATATTTTCAATTACAACCCTCTATCTCCGTGAAAGCAAACCAGAAACCAAGGTGGTTAAAGCACAGTGCATATTCATGAAACTGATATGCAGAAAATTCTGAATTTAACACTGTCTTCAGAATGCCAGAAAGGCAAGGAAATGCTTGAAGGTCCAAAACACGCAGATGATTTAGGAGAGTAAAAAGTCTCAGAAAGAAAATAATAAGTCATTTGCCAAAAAAAGTACGGCTATTCCATTCTTTTAAAAACCTCTCACCATATAATATTTTTAATTTCATTTTCAAAAGGTTCTTTGAAGAGTCGAGGTAATTTGACTCCCCATTAGCCATCTCTTAAGCTTTTCATCGAATTCTAACCAGAAAATATGATTATATGCCATAAGAATTTCATCAAACCAATTTCAAAGTGCCAGAAATAACCTTTAGCATGATTTAAACAGCACCAACCTGAACCTTTGCAGGCAGTGCCACTGGCTTTCAAATATGTTCAGAACAGTTCAGAAGCAGCACCCCTTAATGTATTTTTTTATTGTCATGGAAGGAAGTCATGGTAATGGTTATTTTGAACTGAGGGCATTATTCTGCATTATACTCTAATTCTAGCCGGAGTTAGGGACTTGATTTGAAATACATTCTTTGAAAAAAAAATTAATTTCTGACCAAAGAAAGCCTTAAAATGAACAACTTTTCCCACTGGTATTGTGAGATGGGCTATTTCTTATTTGAAAGCAATCACCTCTGGCTTAGATTTGTATTTGACATGTAAGAAAATTTGCTGCTGAGTTTCGCACCACCATATGTGGGAGTTCAGGGGCACTTTCACACACAAGGGCGTGCACAGTGCTGCTGTGACTGCTGTCTAGACACCCACAAAATTCCTTTACCAATTCCCACCCCTGGGTTTAAGTTCTTAATTCCTGTATGACTTCTGTGAGGTGAGGATGTGTTGGCTGCTGCTTGAGGCTAGAAAATGAAGGATAAAGTGAGTTATAAGGTCAGCTAAGAGACCCGTGGAATTAAATCTTCTCTAGAGACCCAAGCCAATAGCTGTAAGTGCAAGATTGCCACAAAAAGCCCACATTTCAGGTCGCTCTGTTGCACTAGTTTCACTCTCTTGCAATGATGCTCTCCAGAGAGAAACCTCTCCAGTGATGCAGAAATGTTGGTGTTCCCTACCCAGGTGCCACCGTAGTTAACCCATAAATCCACACTGCTTCCTGATATGTATTCTCTGAATACAAGGAGATGTGCAAACAAGTTGGGGATCTGTTGAACAGCCCATTCTTTCAATTCTTATGATGCCTTTAGGATTTCAGCGTCTGTATTTTTCATCTATCTGTAATCCTGTAATTCTTCAGTGCAGAACTCTAGACTCCATGTACAGTGCTGGCTGCTGTTCTCCCATTTTGGTCAGACAAAACAATTTCCTCTTGAGGCCTCAAACTCAAGGATACCTCACTGCCTCAGGCCCCGAGAGACGGAAACAGTGAACTGGGGGGAGAAAGCTCAGGGTAAATAACTTCATTACCTGAAGCTGAAATTGGAGGATTAACCCCAATATGCAAATGCCCAAACTTATAAAAGTATGAAAAACCCACAACCCATCATCCATTTTAGGGTGGGCTCTGACTACCCTAAATGTACCTGAAGGCCCTTCAACAAATATAACTGCTTGTTATTCTCTTAATTCTGTCTAGCCTCGGTTTTTAGTTAATCCCAACGAGGCATCACTTAGTACAATTTAGACAAGACAACCTTGCTGCTAAAGAATAGATACTGAGTCTTTCGTGCTATATGTGTGTGGCTCACCCGCCCTCCCAGCTGCGGGAGTCTAGGTTGGTATCTAGGTACACATGTATTTACATTTATATATATATATATATATATATACATACACCACCCTACAGTTATTTACTGTAAGCATCTGGTTTTAGGCCCAGAAACGGGACTTACTCTTACTCAGAGTAAGAAGGCCTTTGTGGCGTTAGAGCGTAGCAAAGAGAGGCTGCACTTACGGGCCTGGGCAGGCTGTACTGGTACACGTCGGGCCTGTAGGTGGGCACCCACTGCACGCCCGCGCGCGGCCGGCTCATGGTGCCCGGGGCGCTGGTCACCACCTCGGAGNCGGAAACAGTGAACTGGGGGGAGAAAGCTCAGGGTAAATAACTTCATTACCTGAAGCTGAAATTGGAGGATTAACCCCAATATGCAAATGCCCAAACTTATAAAAGTATGAAAAACCCACAACCCATCATCCATTTTAGGGTGGGCTCTGACTACCCTAAATGTACCTGAAGGCCCTTCAACAAATATAACTGCTTGTTATTCTCTTAATTCTGTCTAGCCTCGGTTTTTAGTTAATCCCAACGAGGCATCACTTAGTACAATTTAGACAAGACAACCTTGCTGCTAAAGAATAGATACTGAGTCTTTCGTGCTATATGTGTGTGGCTCACCCGCCCTCCCAGCTGCGGGAGTCTAGGTTGGTATCTAGGTACACATGTATTTACATTTATATATATATATATATATATATACATACACCACCCTACAGTTATTTACTGTAAGCATCTGGTTTTAGGCCCAGAAACGGGACTTACTCTTACTCAGAGTAAGAAGGCCTTTGTGGCGTTAGAGCGTAGCAAAGAGAGGCTGCACTTACGGGCCTGGGCAGGCTGTACTGGTACACGTCGGGCCTGTAGGTGGGCACCCACTGCACGCCCGCGCGCGGCCGGCTCATGGTGCCCGGGGCGCTGGTCACCACCTCGGAGTAGGGCAGGTGCGGGGCTGAGCCGTAGGCGTCGGGCCGGGGCTGGCCGCCGTGGCCAGCCGAAGCCAGGCTGAAGGCCTCCTCCAGCAGCATGTGCATCTGCTGGCGCACCTCGTCAATGGACGGCTGCGAGCTCAGCGTCGACGTCTCCGAGTGGCCCTTGGCCTGCCGGGCCCTGCCGTAGTTCCGGGGCTCGCTCACGCGGTCCACGTTCGTCTCTTCGATGATTTCAGGCTCGGTCTGCGGGGAGGATAAAAGTCTGTGTCAAAGGCGCTGCAAGACAGCATTTGTGCTGCTTCACCCGCACGGATGAGACACATACAAATCAGGAATTGTGACAATGTAGACGTACGACAAGTATCAGAAAGAAATATGATGATGGGGAATATAATAGCCTTTTATAGTCTACATTGCTGGGAAAAGTGGCAGGGACGCTCTGTAGCAGATTAAGCTGTCAGTGACTCACTTAAAAACAATTGGAATTAATGTTTAGATTCTTGTCTTAGTTGTGGTATTGATGCCTTAGAAGTCTAGCTTTTCTGTTTTTCATATCCTGTACTGCTTTAGTGTGTAACTCAAACTGCATATAGTCTGGTAACTCCTGTTCTCCCTTCCTGGTCAGGCAAAATAATTCCTCTCAAGGCCTGAAACTCAAGGACACCTCACTGCCTTTAGGCCCTGAAAGATGGAAACAACAGTGAATTGGAGAAGCAAACTTGGGGTAAATGACTTCATTACCTGAAGCTGTAATTGGAGAATTAACCCCAATGTGCAAATGGACCAAACTTATAAAAGTATGAAAAGCCCGTGACCCATCGTCCATTTTTAGGGTGTAGACCTTGGGTGGGCTCTGGCTGCCCTAAATGTACCTGAAGACCCTTCAATAAATAGAACTGGTTTTTATTCTCTTAATTCTGTCTGGCCTCTGTTTCTAGGTAGCCCCATCAAGGCATCAGTTTCAATGGGATGCAACTGTGCCAGGAAGAGCATGGTCCCCTAAACAGTGCTATGACTGTAAAGGACTCCTGACAAGGGACAGCTCCTTACAGCTGGAGACACTGAAATTCCCTTGTTCATGCTCTCACATTGAGATTTCTGAAGAAATAAAGTTTAGGAGTTTTCTGAACTTCCTATGACACGACAAATTCAGTCCTGCCCCTTGCAGAGAACACGCTGGCCCAGCTCAGGGGCCCTGCCCAGCCCCAAACAGGAGTTACACAGGGATTTATGCCAAGTTAACCTGGGAAATTAAAATGGGAATAACCATGAAATGAAGCACCTACTCCCACCAGCAGATAGCTTAACTTGACAGGTTACTTCTGGACAGATAAGCACAAACAGAAATTACCTCCCTGGTCTGATTTGTTTTTTGGCTGCAACTCCGACTCTGTGACAGAAAACAATCACCACATTGCAAGAAGTTGACAGTGAAATACCACACTTGGTCTGCATTTTGTAAGATCAGTTTTACAGCCCCGAGTTCTAAAAACATATGTTTTAAACCAGTAACCGAATCCTTATAATTCCTTAAATATCTGTAAAGTGCACTGACGATGCCAGGATAACTGGGATGAGCAATAGGATATGGGCCTCCTTCTATATATAGCCTGTGGTTAGAACTGTGCCAGTGTTTAAAATAGCCATAAATGAAAGAATACAACAGGATGTGCTTGTTAAAAACTCCAGCACTATCCTCATCATTTCAGTGTTCTCTAGCTCCTCGTGTGGCACATTTTTTCCCCTACAACAGTGCTTTTCTACACCTGATAGGTAAATGACTGTGCCCTCAAGTTTTTGCAAGCTCTAGGACAATCACAATACATATTTCTTCCTTTTCAGAGGGAAATATCAAACTGGTTTTCTTCTTCTGTTATCAGCCATTCAGAAGAGTTTCATTGCTAGTGAAAACTGATAATAAATCTAAGTAAAATATAAATTTGCTTTCTCTGTTTTAAGTATAGCTATATTTTGCATTTCATGAAAATACAGCTGTAAAAAAAAAGAAAAATTAAGGTAACAATGAATCATTTTCATATTAGAATTTAATCATAATTTATATAGTTATGGTTATATAGTATATTATCCAAATTCAAAACCACAAACTCAAATTCAGGCTTCCTAGGTGGTACACACAGCAGACTGGAGGAGGAAGAATGCAACTGCACCAAATGATCCTAAATGGAAAAACTTTGTAGGAAATCTTCAACTAAAGACTTTCCCTTAATTTTCTTCCTTCATTTTGATGCCATTGTTGCTTGTGTTGCTACAACAAATAAAAATCTGTCATGTTTTAGAAGCCTGACTATAAAATGCAATGGGAGTTTGTGCAAGTGCAGCCCGAGAGCCTCTGAAATCATAATGTCCTGACTGGATGATCAATAACCACCAATTCTCTTTGCTCATGCCTGCAAAAATGTGAGTGGAATCTCACAGCAGACCTATTAGTACCCAGTGCTGAAATAAATCAGGTTTTCTACTACAACTCACTGGTGAAGCCATTAGACCCCTACGGAATATATAAATACACATTTATCCCATGTATAGCAGATGCATATTAGCAGCCAACATTAAGGCAGCTTTGATTTATCAATATAAAAGCTGACAGGAAGATTTTGGAGGAGAGAAATAATCATTTCTTTTCCTCATATTTTAAAATTTATTTCAACAGGATGTCTATTGAAACTTGCTATCCTATCAACTGCAACACGCAGGTGTCATAAATAAAGGCCACTGTACATTATTTCAACCATCACCAAAAATCATACACAGTTACTGGATAATAAAAGGAACTAGAGGCACGTGAAGAAGGCAAACAAAACCCTGTAGTGAGAGACAGACTTTAAACACCTCTTGAATAATTCTGCTCCATCAGTAAAATGCTTTATGTGAACATGAATCTAAAAGCTTTTGGATGCACTGTATTAATTTAGCCATATCAACAAAGTTATGCCAGTGAGTTCTTTTGTGTACAGATCTCTTAGACGTGTGTAATAAGGTCATTTTCTTCCTTTTATACCAAAACAGTCTAAATATTTTCTGCTCTGGTATAAAGCTCATTAGAGCAGTCTAGAGGGTCTAGAATCTTTCATTATGGCATCAGCTCTGCACGCAGCTGTTCGTGAACTTGCTGAAAATAATAAACATGTTTATTAAGACTTTATTAAGTCTCCTCAATTGAATTCCTAGGTGAAGGTGATAATAGCAAACCCTGCTGGGATTCTTTCAAATGGAAAGCTAAGTACTGCTCAACATTTATAAAAGATACTACAAAGGCAAATAATATAAGGAGAACATCAAACAGTAAAGGTACACACCAAAATAATACTAAAAACTACATATTCCAGATGGACAAATACAGAGCATTGTATCTTTATCCTCATATTCTTACCAGTTTTTAGCTCTGAAAAACAGAACCATGATTCAGAGAAATATCACAAAAATTAAATATGGAGAATGAAGTCTTTTTAGAAAAGTATGAATGAAGTATTTTAGAAAACCATTTAACAATTTGTCATTGAAGGGAAACCTTATGCTTGTGCACATGGGCGTAGCAATTCTTAAGGAGTTTTCTTAAGATAATCTGGGAGATCTCAATCTCTTTTCTTTAAAAATAAAAACATTCTTATTGTAGGGAAGAAAAGCCTCAACACATAACCTGGGTGAACTGCTTAAAAAAAACCCAAAAAAACCCAAAAAAACCAACATTTTTTTATGCTGCAAAAAAAGTCTTGCGACATGAAGGCAATATGAACCTTTTGCTTCATAAATTTAATTATTTGGCACCGCTCATAAAATGCAAATTTCGCTATTCTTTGGCGGGACTTGCTGCTAAATACCGCGCTGGGAGGAAGAGGTCAGCAGGAGGCTGAGAAGGCTGGAACATTTAATGTGACAAATTGGATGTCAAAAACGGGCACTGTGTGAAACAGAAAGGGCACAAGGGCCAGCACTCAAACCAGCCTTTCCAGAGGCTTTTCTCGTTCATTTTCGGAGGTCAGGCTTGCAGAGGTGTTTGGCTGCAGAGATCCAGGAATGCCGTGGATGCAGCCAGCAGTGCCCACCGCGGGTATCCAGGGAGACGGAGCCTCTCAGACAGCTCCGAGCAGCTCCAGCGGGAGCGGGGAGCAGCCCACGCTGCCGGCTGAGCCTAGGCAGCCCCATTTCCATATCCTGTCCCATTTTCCCGGCGGCATTTCCGTGCTTTGGGATGGGAAACGCGCCCCGAGCTGGCAGAGGGGCGCTGCAGTGAATCTGCAGTGCATCCATCGGGCAGAGGGGTTTTATGTAACTCCTCAGTGGAACGCTGTGCCAGGGACAGGTCGCCCAAGTGCAGCGCCGAAGGCAAGGCAAAAGCAAATTTTTCTGTGATGTGCACACACCTCGGGGTTTGTAATTCCTCTGAGGACACTCGAGAATCTGCGTGAGCTCATTCATCTACTTCCAAGGTTTTGTAACAAATTTTCTTTAAAATACGTCTTATATATAGCATACACAATATATTGAAATATCGTTTGAAAATCTGCTCCCAGAATGTTTTCAACGCTGATTTCCGGGAAAAAGTTCCCTGTGAGGAATCAGCTTTTATCAGCGTAGCACTGGTATCCTATTTCCTCAGAAAGCAGGGTGCCAGCCAGCCCACTCACATGGCCCCACATGACTCCTGCAGTCTGATGGGAAGTGTCCGAATGCAGGGGATCATTTCAGGAATCTGACAACTACAACATGCCCTGAAGAATCTTCTCAAGAGATTTAAACTTTCCTGAACACATCCACCCGACCTTGGTACGTACTTTCACCTTGCTAAAGACACATTCCTGGCAGAGACAGGGTTGACAGTGAAACACCCCCCAAAAAATGTGTTTCATCCACAATGTTGGGAGGATGGGCAACCACAGGTGAACTTCCTTGTTTTCCAGAAGGGCTCAGACCTTCCTAGGACTGATCTTCAGGGCTGGCTGAGCTGCAGCAGTTTGTACACGTGGCAAAGGACTGAAAAACTCGACATTGCCCCAGCGTGGGGCTATTTTTAACCCTCGTTCTGGGTTCACAGAGTGCCAAGCTCACCCGGTGTTTGCTCAGACTGCACAAGACAACTCTTCTGCCTTGTGCTGGCTGCACGAGCTCCTTGGAGCATCAAGCAGCATCTCCTCTGGCTGGCTTTGACATTTTCCTACACAAAACTCTCCCAGTTCCAGTGGGAGCAAGAGGCCAACACCCATCCCTAGGAGATTTCACAAAACACCGACATTGGGACCGAGGTGAAGTCCCAGGAGCTGGGTGTTCATTCTGCTGAACCGAGAGAGCAGCTTCAGGCCGCTCTCCAGAACAAACAGAGGATTTTAATTGCAATGACAAAAGCTCACTCTCAAGTAGCCACACACTTAAAAGAACTATCTGAAGTCAAGATTTAATACTCTGGCAAACATTGGGCTTTGGGTAAACGTTTTGTTTGCATTTCAGACTGTAAAATGATGTCAAGTGATGAAGTACTTGAAAGAGTCTGCGCTTTTTTCAGGATGCTGAGCGCACATAAACTGCTGTAACATTAAATACCTCACGGCAGTCTGGCTTGTGGCTTATCAACAGTTCCCTGGGTTTAGGAGCAAGTTAAGGCTTTGCTGAGCAGATCTCACTGCCCAGATCCAACAAACTCACATCGTATCCGCTGTTCCGGATCCCACGCCTGGGCCTCTCTCGAGTCACCAGGAGATCCATCTCCGTTTCCCCTGGGCTGGGACTGTTCAGGGACTGCCTGCTTCTGTACACCGAGTTCTTCAGTGGCTGCCTAGAAAACATGGAATGAGAAAACAGCAAAATGAAAAAAAAATTAATGACACGCAGCAGTTGTCGATACTCACCTTTCTTCTAAAACGACGAGGTTCATAAAAATGCCACTGTATTACAGGATATTCTTTCTACATATACGAAGTGCTAGAAATCAGCAACCTTAGTAAGAGATGATTCATTGTTTCTAAAGGTTTAAGGAAAATAAAGTTACATAAAAGACACGGACATCGTATGTGGGAGCTTGTCAGATGAAATATGTCCCAAGAAGATATCAGGACCCTTTTAACTTCAGCTGATATGATTCAAATTCATTTAAAAAAATATATAAAAAAATAACAGGATCTCCCACACACGCAGATGGGGAGCAGAGATTTTGGTTGCTGATCCTGAGCAATGAGAGAGAAGCAGAAAAACGCTCAAGTGAAACAAACGCCCAGCAAAGGGAATGGGAAGAGGCACAGCAGTGGGAGGAAACTGCCTGCGAGATGCTGCTTTTAAATCACCAGTTTGGTCACTGGCCACAGCCTTGTCACAGAGCTGTGCTTCCCAGGATTCAGCTGCTCCCAGCACAGCTCTGAGCTGCTCATCCATGAGCACCGAGCTTGGCTGCTCCAAGCCAAGGGAAAGCAAACGCAATAGAAAGGCAGAATGAAACTGAATATCCAAAATACCCGGCAGTCTCCCCAACCAAACCATTTTTGCCCTTTATGCAAAAGCAAATGCAGCCCCGCTCTGTGAAATGCAGGACGCATCTGCACATATCTGCAGGAGAGTGTGCCAAGTGGTGATAGAGCAACTTCATGCTTCATCGAGCTGCATCTTTAAAGAAGGCTGCTCCTCCACCAGCAGAGTTTATGAGCTGTTTTCAGGCTGTTTTCAGCTGGCCATTACTCACTGTGCTGCACACCCCAGAGAGGCCCTGGCCCTGAAGTAGATCAGTAACAGAGCCAATAATGGCACGCCAGCTTCATTTATTAACGCAGCAATTACCCTGCTGGAGCCTGACACCAAGTGATCTGTGCCTGGCCATGCTGTTTTGCTGCCTCGTGCAATTCCTCCATTCAGAATATTAAAATGAGATCAGCTCTTATTTTACACAGGGGACCTGGCAACGCTCCATGTGAAGTAAGACAAGTTGCACTGTTATGTCTGAAGTCACACTTTCAAGTCACTTCACGGTTTAATGTCTCAAGAACCATCAATGAAGTGAAGAGACAAGGCAGTCCAAATTAATTCACTGATAAAGAACTCTCCAGTTATCCCAGATCTTGTTCACAGCGCTGTTTGCCTTGACAGATCAGAGCAGCAGAAACTGGTTTTGCAGAAATCCAGAAAGTAGGGCATTTACATGATCAGACAGGATAAAAGGTAGGACAAAAAAAACCCCCAATTTCATGCTTCTGATTAAATAAATTACTCAGGCATGTACTTAGTGTTAAGGCAACTTTCAAAAACTTCTGTGTGACCCTTGATCACAGATCACCATGCTCATGTTTGAAAGTCCCAAATACTCTGCCAAAGCAGAAGACAGGCAGAGCTTTTGGAATAAGTTTCCCCTATAAGAATAATATTGAATGAATTCTTTCTTCCTTTAGAGCCTTTCTCTGTTGGTATTACCAGAAAACAGGGTTATACACAGGCTAATCAGATCTGACCATCTTCTTACATCAAAGGTCTCTCAAATTTCATGTTTTACAATAGGTCCATAAATACTTGGTTGAGGCAGTTGTGATATATTTTCTAAGGGATTCAAACATACAGCTCTGTCAAACACGCAGATTCTTGACCTGATTACAAACTATTAGAGAAAATCCAAGAATAGTGCCTATCATCAGTAGGGTCTTAAAAATTACCTTGAGATTGCCAATTACCTCATTTAAGAGAGTTTTACTAATGAGAAAGGAGGCATGAACAGGAATAACTGGCATTCAAATGGGTTAGGAAGTGCCTTTGGGAACACAGCTGGAATGTTTTAAAACATGAGTATTATGGTACTGATGACTGAAAGGTACCTAGAGCACAAAGCTCTTTGTTCTGGAAAAAATCAAATCATTTAGCAGCAATGCTTTGTAAATCCCTTTTAAATACAATTTTAAATTGATCTGAAATGTAAAGGTAACCTTGAGTAACCAACTGCATCTCTATTGTCTGATATGTTTTGGAAGTGCTGTAATAACGTGACTTAAGTTAGAGGAATAGATACAAAACAGAAAAGAGTGGAATAGACCTTTTCCCTAGAAACTTTGAAATCTCTTCGTTTTTAGTGTTAGCATTTTTAACATTGCAGTTTTTCAAGTTTTAACTGAAACAAAAAAAGTTAGAAATCATTTTTTTTCAATTGTACACTTACCTAGATTGCTTTTAAAGCAACTTTATTTCATTACAGAAACACAACTGTATTGACTCATTTCTCAACAAGCAAACCCCACATTACCCTGGAGTATTTTTCAAGGTTTCCCTCCAGCAGTGTGACATTTGAGCTGTCTTATTTTTGTTAGAAAACTAAGGGCAATAATTGTCCTGTGTATTGCAGCATATCAAGTTCAGTTCCAGGTCTTAGTATGGAAATTTTAGCTCACAATTCAGAGCTGGTTTGTTTGTAAACACCTGCAGCATCTGTAAAGTTCATTACGTGTTCTGTGTCTTCACAGAAGAAAGCGCATCAGAAATGGTTCTCACTTCCCATGTAGGGAGATATAAAAAATAAAAAATAAATATATTTAACAAGTGAATCCAGCAGCCAGCTTTTCACGGTTCAGCTGCACACTGGAGTCATCCCTGCACAGCAGCTCACCTGCCTCCCAGCAGTTCCTGTCGTGCCAGGGATCCCTGTCTCAAACAGAGTGCGCCGGAAAACACGCAGGGAAAATAATGCATGGGATCTTCCCACACGCTGGCACGTGAGCAAACAAACATCAGCGCGCTCAACAAAAAGCGCGTGGCTGGGTTAAAGCTCCAGTCTGATGGTTTAAACCCTTCCTGGGAGCCGTGTGGCACATGGTGAACATGAAATTCATGCCTCAATCAGTCACTGGACATATGGCACGCAGCCACAGTGGTGTGCTGAGGGAACTTCCCAGCTCCTGGACTAAAGGTGTTCCTCAGCAAGGGTTCCCAGGGCTCTGTCTGTACCTCCTGGACAGACAGCCTCCAGGGCTCCCCTGCATTTCTCACCTTTCCCGTGCAAAATCAACTGGAAAACTGCACAAGGAAAGGGTGCCCCAGGATGTCCAGCAAGAGCACAACACACGGCTGAGTCAGCATCTTTCCCCTTCACTGATCCCTGCAGCCCTGGGGAACAGCTCTTCCAGGGCAGTACCCCTCAGGCATTGAACTCTCGACCTACAGAAATTTATCTGGTCACAGCTTTTGTAATCCCCATTACAGCCTTTTCCATCTCTGTGCCCCGAGGGCAATCGCTGAAGCTGCACTGTGTGCAGTGCCTGTGCCTCCAGCCATGCTTTGATTGCAGTCAGTTTACTCTCAGAGGAAAATTTTGGTCTGAACTTTCCAGGAGATGGGATGCAAGATTGCACCTGCAGGCAGGAGGGCCATTTCCAGAGGAAAGGTGCTCCAGTATCCCTTTTTGTCCCGTGGATCAACTGATGCTTGTCCCTGATCACAGCAAGAACCAGAGCCCTCCTGTGCAAGGTGCAAAGGCAAACACACTCTCTTATAATCCTTCACACCTCCAGAACTTCCAAGGGAGACAATTCTGCACACTGGGCCATTCCTGGGGCAGGACTGGTGTGATCTCCTCCTTCCAAGGTGCCAGTTTGTGTTTCAGAGAGCCCCAGCGACAGAGCACCCACGCACGGCAGCGCCTCGGGCACCAGCAGCACCTGCTCTCCCCCCTCATGTCTAAACTGGGGAGATGGATGCTGCTGGTGTGCCATCCTCAGGAGGCAGTGAGGTGTTAATCAAACATTAGAGATGTTACACAACATGCAGCTTCACATGACTGATGAGCAAGTCAGGAACTGCTCTGTTAAAGGCACAGGAAGATCGCCAACAACAGGCTCAAACAACAGGGACACCATTCCTTACAGGGACACCATTCCTTACAGGGACAATGCACTGGTTCGATCTCATGCCCACTGCAACAGTTATATTTAGGTTAAAATAATGACAAAATAGTAACACCACTGAACGCTGGAAAAGAACCAATTCAGATGCTAACTCCCTGCCCAAAGTCTGCTCTGAGTATCACCAATAACATCACTGCCACTGTTCCTGCGTACCTTTGAGAATGACTCACAAGAACTTGTAACAGTCCTTTCCCTTACTTTCCTTACTTTGTTTTCATTCCATTTGTTTGTTTTTAACCACCCCGCAGCTTTACCAGAGCACAGGCTTTCTGTGGGTTATATGGATTTTCTTCATAAAGCAGAAAGGACCAGTGACCAAACAACCAACAGCTGGCTCATTAAAACAGCCCCTCTGACTCCCGGGACATCAACTCTCCTCCCAGACGAAGAACTGCGTATAAAAAGTCTCACCTGTTCTTAGGCTCAGCAAACGGAGACGAGACATCTGCATCTGGATCCAAAATGTGGTCAAGCTCCTTCTGGTTTTTCTCATACATCCTTTTTCTGTCCGTCAGCCCCTTGCTGTTATCGACCTGCGGGAAATCGTAGTAGCCCTTCCTCTTGGCTTTCAGGCGCAGCTTGTTGCGGTAGTGCTCTATGTCCGACTTCTGCTTCAAAGCCTTGTTCACCTGAAAGGCAAGAAGATGTTTCAGGGCTGCTGGTGGGCTGGCCACCTCCGAGGGATCCTGTCAGCGCGCGCCGTCTCTCCGTACCCCACCGTGCCATCTGCGAGCAGCAAGGAACTGCAAGTGAACAGAGTCGCTGCATTTTTTATGGCTTGGCAGATGGTTAAATAATTTTAGCCCAAAAAAACCCGTGTGCCATTACAACAGTGACTCAGATACACCCACCGAGGAAAAACACGGGCGGTGTTTGCCAGCTGATGTGACCCGACGCCGCGCGTGCTTCGGGGCACCGCGGGCACAGCTCACCCCTCAGAGCTCTGCTGGGCTACAGACACATCGCCCGACACTGCACAAAACCTGAAATAAGTCACCACTGGTGGCTGGGGAAGAGCCTCAGTGAAATGTCATCAAATGTTTCTTTTATTTACATGCTTTTTTACAAAGCTGTTATGGGCTCCTCTCCCTTAAAAAAAGGGGTGTCTGGTCTGTCCTGCTACAGCTTGGTACCGTGGTTGCTCCTAAGTACTGAGAAAATTGCCCTCCTGCTTCAAACGGCGAGTTACTCAGAAATCAGGAACTTTCTTGGGCTTTGTGCTTCCAGAGTCAAACTCTACAGTCTTCTCACAAAGGCCAGGAGCTGTGCGGGCAGAGTGCAGGCAGGGTGCGGGCGTGCCATCCTGCTGCCTCACAGCAAAGAGATGCTGGCAGCTACAGGAGCTTTTCTCTGAGTTTGGAAGCCGCATGGCACATCAGGACTGGAAATACAAGTACGAAATGAAGCTCAACAGGCTGCAGCAATCCAGGCCCTCATGGGAAGCCCAGTCTCTTACAGTGTCCCTGGCAGCAGCCCTCCCTGCTGCTTTCAAGCTGGTTTCAGCTGCTCAAATGGCTGTTGCAGGGTGAGTCTGTAAACGAGGCACCGCTGTGGCTTGTTCCCATCATGTTCAACAACTTCATAAAAGCCTCAGCTCTTTGTAAGTGGATCGGTCTTGATTAAAACTACATCAAAACATGAATATGTGTTGCAGTCAAAGCATGGTTGTTGGCCAGCATCTGGATCAGATATTTGTGCCATCCCACTTTTTTCCTTTGAAACAACTGCACCCTCTGTGCCCAGGCTGGAGTGCAGAGCAAGGCCAGGGTTCCACTGCACCCCTTCTCACTCTGAATGAGAGGTGTTGCTCAGCATAGAAAGATCAGCTTGGCACCCAGATCATCTATAGATATTTCCATACCCAGCCACAGAATTCATGTAGGAAAAAATCTTATTCCGCTTTCTGCCTTCATGACTCATTTTTTTTAAATAGGAGAGAAGGACATTGGGAGGGTAGGAATACAGAAAATTGCCTCTTCCAAGGCTGCAGGCGTTCACAGGTGCATTGTGAAAGAGCAGATCTTAAACTCTCAGCTCTCTGAGCCCACAGTGCTAATGGAACTTTATGAAGCATAAAGGTGAGAAGCTCCCAGCAGCCCTCAGCTCTCACAGGCTTAAGATCGTTCCACATGTGGCTGTACCAAGGAAACAGCTGAGGACACTCCCAGAGAGCCCTTACCTCTCCGTTGATGATGGCAGACTCCTGGCTCCTCTCCGAGGCAGCGTGGACAGCGGGGAGGGGCACAGGCTTGATGGCGATGAGCTGCACTGAGCCCGAGGAGGTGTCGAAGGGGTCCATGGAGGACTTGGCGACGTTGTCAAAGAGAATCCCTCCCTCCTCTTCGTCACTCACGGCCACTAGAGCACAGCAAACCCACTCAGCATAAGGACACAGACCCTGCTGCTGCATGCTAAGGGGGAAATGCAGCCAGCACACACTTGGGATAGATTCATGGTGTGCTCGGGGTGCAGGCCTGGGAGGCCTTTACCCCGGGAAAAACATCAAGGCACGGGAAACATTACGGGTTCAAGGGATTATCTGTCGCTTCCCCAAAAAAGGTTGATTTCCAACCTGCACTAACAAGGTGGAAAAAAGGAGAACAATGAAACAGATGAAAATGACAATGGAAATTAAAGACCATACTTTCCTAGGTTTCACAAGGGAACACACACACACACAAGAGCCCATGTAAAGGCATCAGCAGCTACACCTGATCTAACCCAAGAGTGCAGCTTTTTTCTGTCTTATACTGCAAGAGCGAGGGCATACTCGAAATTTGCTAAAATAAGTAGGTTTATTTTTCAAAACTTATTAATGCTAAAAACGCCATTTATTAAAATAAAAGCGTTTTCTGCTGTGTGCTAAAAATGCTCAAGAAACTGATGGTATCTAATCTTATGGTAATTTTTCGCTTTGCAAGCAGTACCTCAGGTGTCTGTGAAGTTAAACTGTTAAAATTTCTCAGGAGCCAGAAAAAGGCTTCTATAAACCTTTAGAATTAAATAGCATGGCAAAGCATCTTTAGTTTTAGATTTCTATATAAATGGATGCAATTGGGCCCTTTCTCCTCCAAATTTTCTTTGCAAACCTGCATCACCTTGTCAGCTGTCGAATCTGAAAACTCTTATCCACATTCTGAAATGAGAGAATGACACTAAAGCAAGAGCACAAATTCTACAAAGAGATGCTTGCAAACATTTTTGAATAATTATGCTATTAGAGGGAAGAATGTTTGCTCCATCTCCTAACTGACAGGAGCAGAGATCCTCTGCTAAAGAACAAAGTGGTCTGCTCTAAATTTATTCCCTCTGAAAATACACTCTGGTTTAATATTTAATCACTGCACAAATTACAATGGACTTGTATAAACTCAGCAGCTTAGGCAGCCAATGATTTTGGTAAGAAAATATTTGACAGCAGTAACATAAAATATGAACTCGGAGTAAGCTCATTATCTCTGCCTGTGCCCGGCATGAGCAGAGCTGGCACCACTTGAGCTTTCGGGTTAAACCACTCTGCCATCAAATATTGTCCCTGCAGCTCCACAGAACTGCTCAAACACCACAGAGCCTTTGGTGGCTCTGCAATCCCCTTGTCCCTCCTGGGGCTGCTCAAACACTCCGGATCTGCGCACGCAGTGACAGCCACCTGGGCTGCCAGGGGCCCCCAGGACACCCCAGCAGCAGGGCCAGAGAAGGAGGGGATCCAGCCTGGCACCGCTCACCCGTGAGCAGGGAGCCATCCACGTTACCCTGAGTAGAAAGGGAAAGCACAGATGTTTTTCCCTGCAGGCATTTTGAAACACAGCAGCCACAGAGATCTCAGCTCACTGCAGGTGCATGGGGTGACCCCCCAGACCTCGTTGCAGGGTCAGAAACCAAGAGTTTTTCTTAATGGAAGAGAATTCCTCTAGGACTCAGTAAAGAACAGAAAAATTAAGGGTAAAAAGAGTCAGAAATCACAGATGATAGCTAATTCTGATGTGGAGCTCTAACACCACAGAGCACCTCAATATCAGCCCTCTCAATCCCATCTCCTGCATCTACCTCAGTGCTACCAGCACGGAAATGAGAGCCACATGGGACTAGAAATTGGAATTTTATTCCATCTTAGCTTAGAGTTTGTTCATTAACTGGCATTTATAATCTAAAAGTAGTTTTTTTCCCTGCTTTTGATAAAGTGATAAAGAGAGCCTGTGAGCTGCAGTCACTGGCACTGCTTCAATCTGTACTGGCAGGGAACCACAGCAAGCACTGGAATTTCATTATTTGCTCCTGTCCATCTCCTCCTGAGAGAATTTACAGCAACCATTCCCAACCTGACTGAACCACAGCAACCTCCAAACTGTGTGAAACAAACCAAAGGAAGTTCAGAGAAACGTGGGAGGTGTCCTAGAGAGTTTGTTTGTGCTGTGTGTCCCTGCCCTGGGCCAGTCCACCCATCCCAGCAGCTCAGCTGGGTGAGCAGCTGGCCAGCATGGGAAACCTCGGGGAACTGCCCACAAACTCTTGATAGTCACTCACCTTGCTTATTATAGTTAGCAACATCGTTTAAAAGTGATGTTTTAAATGTCTGTTTCCTAACAGATGCATTCCAGCATCATTGTGGAATCATTGTACTCGTGCCTCTGCGTGAGCACAGAGCGGGACTTAAAAACTCAGCAGCAGAAAAGGGCAAAACCCACCTTCATCACTGCTTAGCAGCAATTTCCCATCTCTAAAATACCTTGTGCTTGGTATGTCACACAACAGGATCCACTGAGGTCCAATTACTCCTCCTAATTCTTCCTGTGACTGCAGCAAGTGAAGATCCACGCAGAACAATCATTTATCCGGGTCAGGTGTCAGCTGCAGGGAAGAGCTGATGCCTGATAGTTTTTTGTCTTTTCTTTTTATCCCCTTTTCATACATTTTTATCCCCTTTCCCTTTCCCTGTACCCTTCACAAACACTCCTTGTCCCTCAGCCCTACATGTGGATAACCCTTGGAGGCTGAGATTGAGCTCAGCTTGGGGCTTCTCGGAGGGGAGCAGAAGAAACATCCCGAGTGTCTCCAAACCAGAGGCTCCAGCCTTGCACGGAGCCTCCTCTCTGGAACAGGTTTTTTAAACTTGGCTGGAGTCTCTCTGGAGGGGGTAATTAGAATGGGGGACAATTTCCTCATTTGTTCAGTTTCTCATTGGGGATTTGAGGTCGATCTGCTCATTGCTGAGCTCCATCCAATTGTATCCGCGTTGTACCCGGGGGGTGCTGCTCGGCTGTTCCCACCTGGGCCGAGTTGTGCACCTGGGATCCCATTAAACCAAGGGAATGCCCTTTGCCCTGCGCTGCTGGGGCTGCCTCGGCTTTTTACCAGCCCTTAAGGCATCAGAGCAGCGTGACACTGGGCTCTGGAGGAGCAGGACATCCCGAAGCTCTGTCCACACACCCCTGCAGCCAGCAGCGCACCCGAGCTGCTCTGGGCACGCTGCCCCGGGGATGCTGCGCTCCCATCCCCTGCAGCTCCGCGCTAATTCCAGCCCGCAGTGCCAGCAGGTGGTGCTGCCCACTCGTGACCAGCTGGTCCCATGGAAAAAGGGGCCGCGGAACTGCAGCTCTGCACGGCTAAAGAAACAGTTAGACAGGTGAGGTGTTCTGTTTCTATCTAGTTAATAATTTAGAGTCAAAAAAAAAAGTGATACTTTTGTCAGCCAAATATTTCAACGAGGTCCACAGAAGATTTCTTCTCTCCTCCCTCTTTTCCTCTACTTTGTCCTTCCTCTCCTCTCCCCCATCAAAATATGCTGGAAGGGAGAAAAAAAAGGACTGAAATACTTACACCTAAAGAAAAAAAAAATTAAGGACATTTAAATTGCCTGTGGATCCAGCCAAACACCTGAAACAAAGATTTGTGCTGTTCTGCTCAGAAGGAACCACTTAAAAGATTTTGGAAGCCCTCAAAAAAAGAATGACACCAGTAGATAAAAACACATAAAGCCAAAACCTGGGAAACACCTGAAAGCAGGTGGACATGCTCTGCCTTTCCTTATGCTACTCAGTGGAAGTACTCAAGATTTATTTTACATGAAGGGAATGCAAACACTGTAATCATACCTACAGAATACACCGACAGTTCAACAAAGAGCAAACAATGTCACCTATCTAAAAGAGCTCCTTAGGAAAAAGCCCAGGTATCAGTATTGCAAACAGAAATCCTGATTCCTGAGTGTGATTAAATAACAGGGAAGTAATTTTCATTTTAGAGTAAAAATCTCTTTATATAGGGGGGAAAAATACATTTTTCTATATCACCCAAGTCATTCCGTTGGTCAGATGACTGTCTACAGAAAGGTACAGACACGAGCCCCTAGCAATCAAAAACATCTATTTCTGTAGGAGTTTATAAGTAAAATACAAGTTTTCTAACATTAGGATCTGAACCTATCCCTCTGGAATATACTGCAGTGCAGCAGAAATCCCACTTGTGTACACACACACCCCATTTCAAAAACACTCTGAGCCAGTGCCATGCTAAACCTTTCACCAACAGCACAAATCTCATCTTCTCAGAGGCAGACAGCTTACACACTCATGGAAGCAGCTCATGGTTCCTCCTGGACAGTATTTCCTTAGGCGTAAAGCCTGCCAAATGCTTGGGGATGTGCCTGAGGTGTTGCAGTCCTGGCATCCTGAAGCAGGAGCCACCTGAGGAAGTCATTTGAGATCTCTAAACTGGTATTTGCAGGTTTCCAATAAAATTGTGCACACAGGGTGTCTACTTGTCCCTTGGCTGCTGGTTTTGTTCCCTTCCTATGAAAGTTTCCTGTCCTTACAAGCAGGAACAAGGATCTCTCTCTGTAGTTATGTCTTCTCCTCCAAACACATCTGCCTCATCTTTCTAAACATCCAAGTCTTTCAAAAAGAGACCACATAGTTCATAATGTTTGCAGTGAATCCATCAGCCCCTTTTCTTGGCTGACACTTCTGTAATGAGTAGGTATGTTTGCTAATTAAAAGAAAATTCTTTAACTGCCAAGGATGACGAACACACAAAGAAGATAGGGAAGGCATGAGAGCTGACAACAGAAGCCAATTCTTGAAGGAAGTGGTGCCCTAGGAGTTTTAAAAACCTTTGCAGAAATGGTTTTCTGTTTGCACAATAGAACTGTACATCTGTCTTCTTCAGTGCTGACATATTAGTGAAAAATCTCAGTCATCCAGAGTGCCACTGGATCTGATGGCAGGAACATCCACGTGCTCTTTACTCTATTGCTTGGATGAAAACTCCTGTCAGACTCAATTAGTGGCAGAGCAAAAGTCATCCAGAGGGGAAGGCAAAAGTGAATGAAAAAATATTTAATTGTGTGACCACCTGCAGGTCCCAGATCCCTCAGAGATCTGCTGCAACAGGCACCTTGGCAACACAGCACGCAGGATTTTCCTGCCATGAGAAAAGCAACCAAAAAGGCTCAAAAACAAAAAAGAAATTTTATTAAGTCTGAAGGAAAAAAGCGTTCACAGCCACCAGCAGGATGCTAACAGGATCACAGTGCTCTCGCTATTTAAAGCAAATAAACAACAGAAAAAAGGGCAGTGGGAGGAATGGAAGCAGTCAGAGGAAGAATTAGTCTGTGCCACACAGGCTGAAATCTTGGGAGAAGAACAAGGGGAATCAATGTCTAAAGCTTCAGGGAGGTTCAATAGCAACTGGTGCCAATACACAGGATTTCAACTAAACAGGTGGATTTGGGGGAGTTTTACCCCGCTGTGGTTAAATGCAGCAAATTCCTCCAAAAAGCCGAGGAGTTTACTGTGAGGAGTCAGATCAAAGCCCCACTGACCACCCTCTCCAGGGCAGGTGAAGCCAACGCCTCAGGATGAGGGAATAGGGGATGGAAAGAGCAGGCTCCCTTCTCTACACCAGGAGCTCTTCCCAACACTCTGATCTCTTCACCTTTCAAAGACATGAAGGGGAATCATCATCTCACTTCAAATCTGCACAGGTGCTCCAGTGCAGCTGTCAGGACTTGGATCTTACCTGCAGAGTCTGTCCCAGCTGGCCAAGACCCTCTGGAAAAAGCCCTTTCCACTCTGTCTTGTACCTCACCCAGCACAGAAAGGCAGAAGGGGGCTGGATGTCTGCTGGGATCCACCAGATCCCCCAGCTATCTCCTTGCCCAAGCTGCTGCATCACTGCATAGCATTGCTGCCGCCATATTTCATTTTACTTTGAGCCACCACAGACAACTGCTCAGAAGTTCAGAAAAACAGGCTCTGATGCTGAGCTGCCACATCAGACAGAGTGAAAACCAGAGGCCCACGCTCCTGTAGGATAAAGGAGGTGCTGTATCATAGCTGGGCTGAGTTACATCCAAAAATCCCTTTGATTTTAGCTAAGCCAATAATACAGACAAGTTTTTTCCCCCTGCTACTTTGATCCTGCAGACAGCTCTTGCCTGGACAAAGGAAACTCTAGTCTTGGAGACTGATACTTTAAAAAGGAGTGAGGCCCTTGGCTGAATGGCTTCTGAAAAGTTACATCTGTTTTCAAAGACAATGATGACCAAATGACTGGAAAATGAGAAGATGGTCCAGTCTCTTACACAAAGAAGTTTGACTCTTTGGGAATTTTGCTTGTACAGCTCCACCTGTGAGGATGAGGTTCACATACAAATCTGAGCTCAACTGCACGAGTTCTGAGCCCAAAAGCTAGGGAGTTGTGTGCTTCATTAAGATTCGATAGCAAATCCAAACTTTTGTTTTTCTCTTAAAAAAAGAAACAAGCAGCCACCCTCCTCCAAAGATGTTAATGGGAAAGTTGTAAGATCAAGCACTTAAAGGTTGGAAAAACAACCTGAATAAATTTCATTGGCTTCCTCATTTTGTGAGGAGATGCTGAAAAGAAACTTTTGTTGTACTGTGGGCAGCTTTAGTTCTTTGGGTCTGAGTGGGTTCAGCCATTTGCTTCTCCCTGAATGACATTGAGCCTGATAAAATGATAGGTGGAACTGCTGAAAATACTGAAACTGGTGAAATATCCTGTTCTTCTCTTCCACATTCTCTCACAAACCCATCTCAGAAACTGCCAGTACCTCTGTTGGCTGATTCATCCACATTACAATCCTCTAACATACATAATTGAGCACTTTCTTTAAGAGATTTTAAATTTTTTAAAAGTGCCTAAAGTAACTGAATGTAGAACTCGTCAACTTTTAGAAAGAAAAGTTTCTATTAACATAATAACATGTTCTTCAAGAAAAAACTTGCAGCTACCTTACAAAAGCTTATCACTGTTTGATTCAAGTAGAGATTTTGTGCTTTCTGTACAAATAATGCTCAGCTGAGGAGTTCTCCTGATCCTGCAAAGCACCAGGTGCTGAAGCCAAGCCTGTCAGTGTGTGCTGGCCTCACATTGTGCGCTCCCAGCCCTGACAGGCTGCATTTGGAGTCAATTTTGATCCAAGCCATATAGAATTTACGTACCGAGGCAACAGCCAGCGCTGTCACTTCTCCCCATAACTAAATGTCAGCAAGAAATAGAATCTAAAATTGGTCTGTAACCATGGCAACTAATGAGCCATTCTGACTTGGAGTCCCCAAACCCAACATGTGACCACCAAAGGATTCATTCCAGTTTGAGGAAGCTGCCTCTCAGAGGAGAAAATCCACTGCTGCTGCTTTTGCCGGCACAGGGGAGAACCACCGGCCCACAGCCGGGCTGGGCAGCTGGAGCAGACCCAGGAAAACAACTGGGAGAAAAGCAGCTCCCTGCTTCAACTGGAAGGAAAAGCAGAACCCCCCTTCTGTGGCTGCTGCTCACGCTGGGTAAAGGTAAAACCCTGCAGGAAGAACGAACTGTCAGAGGTGACAACGTCAGAGGTGTTCACAGTCACGGCACAGGGGAAGGAAGCGCAGGCTCTGTGGTGAGAGGCAATGGGTGCCTTGAGGTTTGGGGTTTAATTTCAATTCCAATAGGTGTTTGGGATCACAGAACTCCAAACTGAACTCCATTAACTCTGATAAAGGGAGGTGATTTCCCCTGCCACGGCCACATCCTCCTTCTCAGAAGCTGTTCTGTTGTTTGAGGAAACTCTCCTAAACATATCATAAAAGTTCCCCTCTCTTTACCAGGCAACAAGGAATTTATTCCCTTTCATATCTGTGCCACATGACCAGGTGACCCTTTTGAGGGCCATGGAGTTGAGTGAAGAGAGTTCCTCCAGAAGGAGCTGAAGTCTCTACCAGGAGGGCTCTGCAGATGAGTTGTCTCATGCCCCTCCCAAATTCTAATGAAATTCAAATTTAAAATAAAGGGTCACTATTTCCTTATACTAAATTGAGAGGTTTATTGAAGTAGCCTGTGTATGTTCTAGAAATGCACTGCAGTCCAGATCAGAAGAAAGGATGTTAAGTGCTAGTCAATTCTTTAAAAAAAACCAAATCAAACAAAACTGAGTTCTTACCAATTTTCTCTGAAGATGTAAAACCTAACAAAACAAAAAATACCTTCACTAAATTATTCTGCCTACACGTGCAACCAGCACTTGGCACAGGTTTTGAATATTGGCTTTCCTGGGTGGGTAAGAGAAAAGACATTGTAAATTGCAGCTTTTAACTCTGGAAAACATAAACACTGTTGTCCTATAAAATGAGCTACATTTGATGCAGTGAAAAAATAATTAACCCCTCGAAACCTAGAGCCTGTTAGCCACTGTTTTCTATACACAAGGAAAATACAGCTAGGGGAACAAAGCTATAACTCAGGAAAAATGAGCAGAGAGAAGAAAAGCAAGGAAGAAAGAGGATTGGGTACTACTCTTATCAGCTATTCCTGACCCATCTGGTGTTACAAAGTCACCACCACCAAGGTCTTGTAAGAAAAACCCAGCATGACAGCCCAGGTGCATCAGGAGAAGCTGCCACTAAGTGTTGATAACAAAGAGGTGTGCCAAGGATGTGAGGGAAGATAAAGCACTGGACATTTTGCACTTTCTCAAATTAATTTTTTCCTAATTAATTCATCAAATCTGGGCCAGCTTAGCAGCAGAGGAAATTAGTATCTTAGGGATCTACAGAACACAAAAAGCTGTAAACCCCATCCACCTAGTAAGCAGCATGATGTCTTCATTAGTTTACTGGTATTTCAAGAAAAAAAGAGAATGGGGGAAGAAAACAAAAAAAGAACAAAAACTTGCAAAGGCCCACACAGAGAGCAAACACCAGGATGTTTCATGGGATCTGGAGAAACATTTATAGCAGCAAAGGGCAAGGAGACCATCCAAGAAATGAGCCACCCACACGGAATGCCCAGGGACTGCTGAGGGTACAGAAACTGGTTCCAGCCTCCCTGGGGCCGGTGTGGGTATGGCCATGGGAATGAGCACCAGCAGCATCCACGAGCGCTTCTCACCGTTCCTCTTCCTTGCCTCGTCCTTGGGCCCTTTCTGCGGCGCCATCACCTTGTGCAGGGAGCTGCGGCCCGAGCTGGGCTTCCCCGAGCCATTGCTGAGGATGGAGCCGTTCTGGCTCGGGGAGCGGCTGCAAGGAAGCACAGCAACAAGGCAGGGCATCAGTCCTTCCTCCCAACCCTCCCTCCAAGGTTATTCTGTCCTCACAGTCTGCATCGCTGGGTTTTCAGGCCTGATTCCGTGCCAAAAGGAGCCAGGATATAAACAGCATGCAGCAAACGCAGCAGAGGGAGGCGCAGAGGGGTGGGAGGTGAACACAACTTTCTCCATTCGTTCAGGGCTGATGGGCAGCTCGGTGGCTTGGAATGCAACTGCTCCTCATGCACGAGCCCCACAGTGAGTAAAGTGCCACCACTGAGGACAGAAAGTCCCATTGTCAATTCAGCACCATTAACCCAGACAAAATGAAGCAGACCTTTGTTTTTGGATGCATGGCTAAACCCATTCCTTTAGCATTTAGCCTGCATTTACAGTCAGCTGTTGTCAGCCATAATGCAAATTCACTCCCTCCCTCTGCATGCATGCACACACAACACGATAAAAAAATTCTCCTTTCGGCACATAACCTGCTTTAACGGGCACCATTATTGGCTGAAACCCCTATGAAAATGCTTCTTTTAATCAACCACTGCATATCCTTGTCCTGAAACTTGTCCCTGGCAGAACTTCTCTGCTTTTTGGGGTGGGCAGGTTACTCCAATCCTAATGCAGAAACCAGGAAAAGCAGACCAAAGTAGAAAATAGTGTATTTGGTGCTAGAGCACAGCCACAGTCACTTTCTTTTCACACATGCCCCAAAGGGAATGAAAACTCTCCACAGGACCTGTGCAGTTATTCCCAAACCTATCTGCAATCTGGATTGCCATGGCCAGTGACAGGGTGATGTTAAGAGGTTACATTAGAGAAAAAAAAATGGACCTAGTCCCAGAGGCTTCCATTTCCAGAGAAAAAGAATCAAATTCTATTGCTGTCACAATGGTTTTATACCCAGAAAATGGTACTAAAACAAAACAACTATCCAAACGATCCTGTAAATCACTGTCAATGCCGTATCATCAGCTTGAAACATTCATTTACCTCCAGTTCTGGCCACCCTGTCTGGTGCAAGTAGAAAGCATTTACTGTGGTCAGAACAGCAAGGGACAAATATGAGAAAAGCAATTCTTGCGGATTCCCTTTTGAAGATATTTCCACCTAGGCTATGTATAATTTGAGACAGGCTGAAAACTTCCCCTGAGGAGAACACAGCACGCCGCCCAGCTCAGCCCAGCCTGAAGGTTTCCTTGTGAAATGCTACTGAAGACAAGTATTCTTGAGAAGCAGGATTCCTCCCCTATAAACCTGTCTGTCACTGCTAAATTAATAATCCCTGCCCAATAAAAAAAAATTCATCCAGGGACAGATCAACAGCTGAATAAAACCTGCTCAACATGGGAACGCAGAAAGTGAGCATGGATAGCTTGCACAGTGATTTCTAATGCCACTAATCTAAATATTCATCCTTTTTAAGTGGCCCTCGTGTTATTAACTGAGAAGTTTCCTTCAGTGGTGATAGCAGAGGAGATATTCTGATCAGTTACCAGCCACTTCATAGCTGTCTGCTTTAAATTGACCTTTCCAGGCTATAAAGTACCCTGAATGAAAGAGCAAATACATAAAGGTCAAGAAATATTTCTTCATCTTCAGCAACCATTAAATTCCATCTCCAGACACAGCTCCTGGGAATGAAAAATACTGAAATTCTCCATGTTCTCACTCACTCAAGTAATCACCCTGAAGGAGGGAAAACTAGCTCTTAGTTATTTGCCTAGAAGGGCACCAAGGTTCAACACATTTTATAATGAGAGTAACTTCCCTGGATCAAATTTGCTTATCAGCAGTTGTTTAAAACAGTGCAGATTAAGTGGGGGATTTCTGTGCTCACTCCAAGGACGGAAAGAGGTGTTTAATCACCTTGGTTAGAGGATTAATTAATAGACCTGGTTTACATTTTCTGGGTATATTTACACCCAGCTTTGGAGAGGCCACAAAACATTTTTTAAAGAACAATTCCTGCAAAGACTTGGCCTGCCCAGCACCAGCAACCGCCCCTGTTCATCTTCCTTTTGTCATTTCTTCAGAGGATGGAAGACTTTGAAAGGGACAAGGGCTGTTTGTGGACTGGACAACCCAACCCTCACATTTCAGTGATTTATAGCATGAACACCACTTGACAGGGTGGCCAGAACTAGAGGTAAATGAACGTTTCAAGCTGATGATATGGTACTGGCAGTGATCTACAGGATGCTTTGGACAGTTGTTTTGCTTTAATACCATTTATCTGGGTATAAAACCATTGTGGCAGCACTAGAATTTGATTTGATTGTTTTTCGCTGGAAATGGAAGCCTCTGTGGCTAAGGCACTGGCGTTAAATGGCAGAACAACAGTTTGCATCCCCATGCAGCTGGCTCACTCTGCTCTACTGGTGCTCCCTCTCTCCACATTCCGGGTGATTTACTACACAGCCAAAGAAATCTGACAAACCAGGCACCAGCTCAGGATCCTTCTCTCTCCATTTTCCTGCAGGGCAAACCTCAGCTGATGCCCACTGGGGATGTGTGCCCCCCAAGAAGAGCAGCAGTGACGCTGGCTGACACCTGCCCCTCTCAGCGTGTCCCTGCCACAGCGTGCAGCAACACTGTGCTGAGTTTTCCAAGCCTTCCCATTGTTCCAAAGAGGGAAATACTGGCCAAGATGAAGTGACTCAGCTAGGAAAGGCTTGGTTTTCTCTAGAATTTCTCTGCATTCGTCAGCTGCTCTTCTTGTTTGTTATCAAACCCCTTCAGGAGGCCAGGCCTGTGTGATGCCTGTGAACCACACAACAACTGTTCCCTCCATCCGGGCTGTTTTCCTAACAGGTTTATTTTCCTCTCTTCCTTTCAGCATCATTCCTCAGCTCCACCCTAATTTAACACCAAGAAGAGTGGGTCAAGGAAAAAAACGGCCTCAAAGCATGCAAAACAGCTGGGCTAAAGGGATAATCTGCTTTCCTCGCCTGCAAGGACCAAGACAAGGAACAATGACCTTCTACTCAGTGGTTCTGCTCATGGCTGAGGGCAGACATGAGGCAAAACTTCCTCCCAGGAAAGGCAGGAGAGAACAGATTGCTGGAGGAGGCTGTGATCATCCCACCAGGGGAAGACTTTAAAATAAGGTAAATAAAGTTGAGTTAGGGGGGTGTTGGACCCTGCAGCAGAGAAGAGGAGCCAGAGAGCTTCCTGGGGACCTTGAATCCAGGATCCTACAACCATAGAGACTCCACATGAAGGGAGTGCTCACCTGGGGCACTTTACCCTGGACACTGAGGTTATCTGGTCTATTCTTACACTTCAGAAGCTTTGTCCTGCTGTGGATGCTTTGGATCTACAGGTTTCCAATAATTTTGTGGGTGTTCAGGGTTTTCCCTTCTCTAGTGAAGGCACTGGGTCCAAATCTGGAGTGACAGAGCCTGCCAGAGGGGTTCCAGCAATTTGCATTGGCCAAGGGCCTGTCTTTTGGTTCCTTGAGAAATTAGCAGCGTTCAGGTGCCCCGTTCCAACTGGGGGCATCCCTTGTGCGACACCAACACGGAGATAAAAGCCCCTTCACCTCCTCTGTGAAGACTCCACTTGGTCTTATCTCACATTTTTGCAGCAGCCTGATGCATCCAGAGCAGTGCTCTGCCAAGGAGGCACCACGGAGGAGCCACACCCAGAGCCTGGGTGTGCCAAACCTCGCAGCAACCACCCCTGGCAGCCCTCTGAGGTTGTGCCCCAGCTGCCAGGCCCTACCTTTTCCTTGTCTCGTTGGACTGGGCAGTTTTGATGGTGCTCCCATCCTGCGTGGTTTCCCTCTCCTGGGAGGCAGGAGCGTCTCGGACTGGCAGGGGCAGTATCACCGTCTCCTGAGTCACGGGCAGAACCTCATCCTCCGCTCCCTGCTGCCCCAAGTGCTGCTTGGCATAGTCAAAGCCCTGCACTGGCTGCAAAAAAACCAGGAGAAATAACAGGAATTTCCAGCATGTATTACATGTTAATGTAAATTTTCAAATTCAATGTAAAATTTTGCACTACTCCTTAACTTTTTTAATTATCTAAGTAACAAGTAAAAATGCATTGATTACCATGTGAATGCCCAACAAGGAACCAATTTTCTGATGAGATCTCCATTCCACACATTTTAAACATGATTAGTTATAAAATATAGTATAAAATTGATGGTGGCTAACCTTTCTTACCCTGCTGTAACACCCCCAGAAATTGACAGACAGTGCAAGAATGAGGATGTGGGAGAAAAAATTGGGAGTTAAAAAAAAAACCATAAAACTACACAGAAAACTTGAAAACTTCCCCTGACCCTGCATTTGTGTTTCCAAAGAGGGTGGGAGTAATTTACTCCCAGGCAAGCTAAAGTAAAAAAAAAAAAGGCACACATCAGAAAGTTTCATGGGTAACATTTTCCGAAAAAGAATCTTTTTCAGATCAGTGAAATTGTATTTCTCCTGGCTTGCCAGTTGCCTACTGGGAAGGATATTGCTGATTTCACTTCTTTCTCCTGGGAAGTGGCATTTCACCAGAGCCTTGCAGCAAGGCAGCTCTTGCCCAGCAGAACTCACACGTTCTGGGCAAAGCAGCCAAGGAAAGGTGGATTCTCTCCATGGAAAAATTCAACATTTAGACAAAACTTGCCTCTCCAAATTGCATTTTCAATTGGAAGGAAAAGAGAAGGGAAAAAAAAACCAAACCAACCTGCATTATCTATTTGGGATAAAAAAAAAAACCTCACTCAAAGAAATTCCTGACCATCTCTGGAAAATATGTTCCTGCTACACTAATAAAGCTAACTTATCAAAAACTGGAAGGTTGCTCTTCCTAGAGTAAAAAAAACTATTGACAAAATGCTAAAAAAGGCCCACAAAACACTTCAAAGTTGAGAAGTGGTGGTTTTAAACCTCACACAAACTTTGGGAAATGCTTTGGAATTAGTTCATGGCCGATTAGTCTCTCCAGGTTCCTGTCGTGTCATCACTGAATATTTTAGTTCCAGAAGAAAATCAGCAGGAGAAAAAAAATTGCTGTTGACACAGAAAAAGGACGAGCTCTGAAAAGGATTTTCTCTTGTTGTGTCCCTTACTAAATCTGGGCTGCAGCTCTAAATACAGATACATTTCACAGGTGATCTCAGGCTGTGAAGGGTGGGGCTGCCTTTTACTTTTTGAAACATAAAACACTTTTTCTTCATGAGGGCCTGCCTGGCTTCCCCATCTCCTGTTCAGATTGAGGCTAATGGTTCCTCCTGTGTCTCCATCCCTCGGCATTCCTGGTAAGGAGCTTCAGTGCATTAAGGAGAGGGCAAATGGTGATTTGGGAGAGCAAAAAACTCCCCCAAATCACCCCCATGGAGCTGGCAACACATCAGGGAAACGCCAGTTCACCACCACCCCTCCATGGCAAGCAGGGTGCCACAAACAGCCACCAAAATCGCTGCAAAGGCAGCAAATGAAGGAAGGGAAGGGAATGGAGAAAGGGGAAGCAGAAGCTGTGTGAAGGACAGCTGGGAAGAAACACTGCACAACATCCTTGATAATAACACTGTTCATCAAAATAATGTTTTTCAGCCTCATTATAAATATGCCGTGTCAGTTAAGACTCCCTCTAGATATTCTGCAAAAAAGGTAACAAGAGAGAAGAGGCAATTAAATCAGTCATTTCTCCCTCCATGCCTTTGAAAGAGTAAAATAAGTTTCAACTTATACTTCACATCTTATTAAAAAAAAAAAAAAGAAAAGACAAAAAGAAAAACAAAAAAACCACTTCAAACAAAAAACAAACCCAACCAGAAACAGCAGGACATGAGAATTACTAAAGAATTCTGCAGTGTCCCAGCTCAGATCTGCCAAAGGAAGGAAATGAAGGATTATTTTAATCAGAGTTCTACTTACCACCATGTCCAGTAACACACTGCAATAAAAGGAGAGCTGAGAAAGTCATCTTCATCAGCAGACATATTGCATTAAATAAAATTTGCTCTTGGATCCCTGCTCTGTAAAAGCCCAGAGGAGCAGATGGCTCTACCTCCCCTGACGGGAGCTGGCAAGGCTAAATCACGAGCAGGCAGCGCTGAAGCACTGCAGGCATGGATGCCCAGCGCATCCAAAACACCGAGAGGGACTGAAGGACTCAGGTTGCTTTTGAAATAATAAATGGATAATGAGCCCACGGGATTACACTGCCTGGCAAAGGGCAGGCTGAATATACAGAGTTGTTTCTGGGACTCTTTTTCCTTGTAATGATCATTAAAAAGGCACTGGAGACATTAAAAAGGAAGGAAGGAAAAGAGGGAGAGAGAAAGAGAAAAAGAGAGAGAAAGAGAGAGAAGGAAGGGAAGGGAAGGGAAGGGAAGGGAAGGGAAGGGAAAAAAGAAAGAAAAGAAAGAAAAGAAAGAAAAGAAAGAAAAGAAAGAAAAGAAAGAAAAGAAAGAAAAGAAAGAAAAGAAAGAAAAGAAAGAAAAGAAAGAAAAGAAAGAAAAGAAAGAAAAGAAAGAAAAGAAAGAAAAGAAAGAAAAGAAAGAAAAGAAAGAAAAGAAAGAAAAGAAAGAAAAGAAAGAAAAGAAAGAAAAGAAAGAAAAGAAAGAAAAGAAAGAAAAGAAAGAAAAGAAAGAAAAGAAAGAAAAGAAAGAAAAGAAAGAAAAGAAAGAAAAGAAAGAAAAGAAAGAAAAGAAAGAAAAGAAAGAAAAGAAAGAAAAGAAAGAAAAGAAAGAAAAGAAAGAAAAGAAAGAAAAGAAAGAAAAGAAAGAAAAGAAAGAAAAGAAAGAAAAGAAAGAAAAGAAAGAAAAGAAAGAAAAGAAAGAAAAGAAAGAAAAGAAAGAAAAGAAAGAAAAGAAAGAAAAGAAAGAAAAGAAAGAAAAGAAAGAAAAGAAAGAAAAGAAAGAAAAGAAAGAAAAGAAAGAAAAGAAAGAAAAGAAAGAAAAGAAAGAAAAGAAAGAAAAGAAAGAAAAGAAAGAAAAGAAAGAAAAGAAAGAAAAGAAAGAAAAGAAAGAAAAGAAAGAAAAGAAAGAAAAGAAAGAAAAGAAAGAAAAGAAAGATGGATGATCAGCTCCTCCCCTCTATTTATATACTCGGATACAGTTTCACTGACTTTTTTTCCCTGTGCCCTTTATCAGCCTGATAAGGTTTGTTTTCCCATGACCTGCAGTGTTTGCTCTTGCTTGTGGGTCTTAGCCTTACAGACCTTATCTCTCTTTACCTGCAAACTTATTTCTCATGGTCGGAAAAAAAAAAAAAGGTGAGATGACAAATGAGATTCTAGACTTTGAAAAAGCATGCTGTGAATTAGAAAGCAAGGGAGGCCAAAGTTAACAGCCGTCCAAAACCTCAAAGCAAAAACAGTTGCTTAAAATAACATTAAACATAAAATCCCACCAGAATTTCACCGATTTGAATTTGTACTTCTTTTCATTTTACAGCTGGAGGGAAAATTTAAAAAATCCAGATGTCCCTGACCTCTGAGGCAGTTCAGAACAGCACAACAATTCCCAAGAGAGATCCTATAAACCACACCACAGACGAGAGATCCTACAAACCACACGGCGTATGGGAGATCCTACAAACCACACCGTGCAAGGGAGATCCTACAAACCATGCTGCATACGAGAGATCCTACAAACCACGCCGTGCATGGGAGATCCTACAAACCACGCCAAATATAGGAGATCCTACAAACCACACCGCATACGGGAGATCCTACAAACCACTCCATGTATGGGAGATACTGCAAACCACACCGCGTACGGGAGATCCTACAAACCACGCTGCGTACAAGAGGCCATTCTGCAAACTTCATTGATTTACCCTTCGCTCTGCCACAGCACGAATTCATCACCAGGCCCAGGCAGCAGCGCTGCTGTACGCAGAGATTTGGGATTTGATGCTGGAGGTGCCGTTACCCCCCCAGCAGCATCGCTCTGCCAGCCCCCCCGGAGCAGGGCTGCTAGAGCCAAAAAGATCAAACGCACCTGAGATCCCAAGATGCGGGCATCCCATCGTGTTCTCCTCTCCTCCCTTTGCTGGGTGTTCAAAGGGTATCACTGAATCACGCCGGTAGTTCCACGGCAGATCGCAGATGCACGGGAGCAAAATACTGAAACGGCTGCTTCAGCTACAAATCCCTGCTCCGTGACTCCTCTTTGAGCAGAGTCAGCATTAATCAGCACTCTCAGGCGCTCTCCTGAGCCGTGAGACACAACAGACTCATTGGAAATGGGACACGGGGATGTGCTCAGCAGCTATTTGTACTCCCAAACTGCAGGAAATGTGGCAATTACAGTCCAAGCAATTACCACTACCCCTAACACTGGAATTAAAACTAAAACACTTCTTTTTAAAATGCTTTTCTTTCATTATCTTCTCAAAATATGTTTCTCGCCCTTATTTTAATTAAAGATGCTGAAATCAGGAATGACCAGACCAGATCATTCCCGGTCCCACTGCAGGATTTATCTTCCACAGTCCATATCCCAGGGTAAACTCTAAACCAGACCTGGCAGAGCCTTCCTGATGGAGCCATCATTGTGAAACTAAATGGAAAGCAATTTAGCTTTCACTTGGAAATGCATCGCTTTTCAGATAATGAAATTAAATTAAATTTAATGGTGTCTCAAAATAAACGGGAAAGGGGAAACGCGCTCTGGAACTGGACCCTCTGCTCTGCAGCTGCAACGTGAACCAAGCTGCAGGAAAAGCTCCTGAAATGAGCGTGGTGGGGGTGCCTTTCAGGGCTCACTTTCCAACAGACCTGCAGAATTCTTAATTACTGACTTTGACATTTAGTTTGGGCATGAAAGGGCTGTGGGGAAGGAAATGAAATCTGAATTTTAACAAATAACAGCACCCATGGTTCTGTTCCAGCAATTGCAGATCCAGCTCCCATCTGATGGCACTGATGCAAGTGGAACCTGGCTGAGCAGGTTTTAACCTGAGCACGTACCTTACAGCCTGATTAAACCTAATTCCTCAGGAAGAGCGAAAATCCAATTTTGTCCTTCTTTTTGGAATGAAGACAATGGATTAAAATATGAAAATACTTTCAAGTTTTTCCTGTGCTGTAATTTCAACCAGCAGTAGGTTGGTTTGGGTTTATTTTTTTTTTTAAATAGCAACTTTCTTCAGCTGGAAAGCATCCCGTAATGATGGGCAGTTCAAAACAATGTACAAGTTTTGTCTTATTTTCTTCCTTTAGCTGCGACCAGGATTACACATAAAAAGAACCAAGTGGTGCATAGCACTTGCAGCAGCCTCTAATAAAGCATAATTTGCATTTTAGGGGCTTCAATGGGGCGTCAAATACCACTGCAGTGATATTAATTCCTGTCTGTGCTTGTGATATTGCGCCTTTCACTTTTGCAGATCTAGTCTTGACAATGGGTGCGTAACAGTGGATAAATAGACAAGAACGCTGGAACCAAAAGGAAAATGTCTTTTCTGCATCATTTTTAACACAAACGTCTGGTTTCCAATTGGCACCAGCTGCACCCGTCTGCAATGAGCCCAAGATAAGGAGAAACGGGCCGTCAAATGCATCATGCCTTCCTTCAACTCTTCTTCCAATCCACATTTCTCAGCAGAAGCAACAGAGCTGAAATCTCAATAATCCTGCTGGCTGCAGCATTAAGAAACCAAAGAAAAAATTCATCATCTCAACCCCATGCCAGTGGAGAAGAACAAAGGCAGCTAAAAGGGCAAAGGAACAGTCTGATTTAGAGGCTCTGTAGGATAAAAACTCTTCCATTTGGGTGGACCTGCTCAAGAGCCACTGGATAGCAGCACTGAGAGGACAGACTTTTTCACTACAGAGACAAAACAGCATTCTGTGACATTTTTCTGTCGGAGGATCAAACTAGAAGTGCATTTGATTTTGGGGAAAAAAAATCTCATAATGGATATGGGTTAGTAACCTTAAGGAAAACATAATTGTTTGAACCCAACCAGCAATAGGCATAAATAAATGAGAAAGTTTGAAACAGCTCAAAGAAAAGAAAATTTCAAAGGATGTCTCTTCTGGATTAGCAGTTTGGTGGGGGGGGGGGACTTTGGTTAGGCAGAACTTTGGTTTAGGGTTAGGGTGAGGTGTGGACTGCTGCCAAACCCAGGATTCCCACCTCCAGTGGGCAGGAGCGGCTCAGGCCATGGATTTCGAGATCCTACGGGAGATGTGCTGATCCAAGCCATGAGCGACAACCCTTTCCACTCCAAACCCCGTTCAGCTGCATCTACCAAAGAGTCCCAGCCTCAGCCAGCAGAGGGACTCTGGATGTGGAGCTGGGGCTCACCTTGGCTCGCTGGGGCAGGTTCATCACGGTGTCAGGCTTGAAGTCGTTCTTGTTCTTCCTGCACAGCACGGCCGTGATGATGATGATGATGACGGTGACCACGGCGATGGGAGCCAGCACTGCTGCGATGATCCACAGGTTGTTTGGGGGGTTCTTCACCACAGCTGGGGGAAATGGCAAAGCAGCACTGGTGAGCTTCTCTGGGCAAGGCTCCAGCTGCTCCCAGCCTTCAGTTGCCTCCGTGTAAAAATTAGTATAATAGGGCTGGGAGTAATTTACCTTTCTACACAAAGGAATACTTTTGTGTTACTTTACTGGGGGGAAAGAAAAAAAGGAAAAATCAGCAACACTGTTGAATTCACAAATCCCTGGGCTCTCTTCTCTCTGTTATATGTTACCTGGTTACATGCGAAAGCAGCCATCCACTCCAAAGTTAAGGCAGATGCCATAAAAAATACCACTCCAATGGTTCGTGTACACAACAAACAAAAAAAGGAGCAAGTAATGCATCCTTAACTATTTTTCAAACACAAACTCATCTTAGAGCAAGGCAGCATGGTGTTAAAAGAGCAAGGCAGCATGGTGTTAAAAGAACACACATGGAGTCCACACCTGGTGCCAAAGACTGACTGGCTCAGCAGGAGTAAACTGGCAGAGGCTTTTAAAAAACCGTGAAGCTAACTCGAGTAGTTATTATCAATATCAGTAAGGCAATAAGAAGATGCTCCTCTTGTGCTCTAGAAATAATCTATCATAATTAAGGTCAAAATGAATTCGTCATTTCTGAAGGACTGGAAATAACGAGGTTGGAAAGAGCTACTTGCAGAGGTATTAATAATGGCACCAGGAAATGGTACATTTCAGAAATGCAGTGGTGCAAAAACATTTTAGATTCCCTTTCATCAGAATAATCTCTCTTAGGATGAACCTTCAACTTGTTCACACAGAAGAGATCCTCCTGTAACACTTTCCCCAGGTCACTCATTTCATTTCTTTCTGGAAGAACAGACAGCCTCCATACAATGCTGAATTTTGCTGGAGTGAAACATTTAGTGGACTCCCCCATGATCTCCCTGTTTGTTTTGCTGTGGCCCTGGCTGCTGGTGTGGGCAGGCAGTTGTGAGAACACAGAGCAGCCGTTCCCATTTCCCAGGGGACCGGCGCTTTCAAATGTCATCGAGCTTATGAGCTGCCAGAGGCACTCAGCATCTCTCAGGATCAGACTCCCAGTGCGGAGCTGCTCGCTGGGCAGCAGCATCAGGAGCTCCCAGCTCTCCAGCTGAAAGCCTGGCTGGAGCCTGAGCCTCTTTTCCTCGTAGATTCACAATTTTTGCAAAGCTGCTGAATTTTGTTGGGTGACGTAGGAACGGCACTGTTTAGGGTCAGAGCACGAGCACAGGACAGCAAAAAAGGCCAGGCTGGAGCCTCTCAGGGCTCACTTTCCAGCAGACCTGCAGAATTCTTAATTACTGACTTTGACATTTAGTTTGCGGATGAAAGGGCTATGGGGAAGGAAATGGAATCTGAATTTTAACAAATAACAGGAACTTTAATTATGGACTGCTGCTGTGGAAGCAGCAAACAATGGTTGGAAAATTGTATTTATTCCTTCTAGGGAATGCAGAGGCCATGATGACCTTATAGCTAATAGGACAGACATTTAGGAGTCCTAATTTACATCTTGAATTCAGTTACCAGACTCCAGTGTGACCTGAAGTCAACCCATGCTTCATTCAACTCAGTAAGACTTCAGTGGAATTTGAAACAAGCCTTTGATTCTGTTTTAACTCAGTCCCAGGCTCATAACACAGCAACATCCGCATTTTGTGTTATTATTCCTCTGTCTTGTCTAACCCAGCTACGAGCTCCTGAGGGTACATGTCTTTTCTTACAGGATTTTGGGACAGAACTTCTCAATCTGCCAGAACAGGAGTTATAATGAGCAAAAATGAAATCCACACAAAGTATTTTCTGTGGCAATACAAAGAGAGACTACAAATAACCGTGTCCAAAAGGAAAGAAATTGGGTTTTTTCCATAATAAGGTATAAAGATGGAATTGCCTCCTACATTTCAAATACTCTACCTTCAGAATTTCAGTTACCTCAGGTCACAATTTCAATTTCTGTATATTCTCTTCTAACAGTGGCTGGAATGAAAATCTACAGATGAATAAGGCTGCCTTATCAGACCTTGGAAATACAAAGTTGGATGATGAGCAGTAGATTCCATAATTGCCTAAATACCCACATAAATATAAATCACATCACTGCACAAAGAGCCAGGAAACTGCTATTTCTACATCTTCTTTAGTAAAAATGACATCAAAGAAATACTCTCATGGAAAACAAAATTACTTAGAATTTAAATGCTGGAATTTATGGAACGGAGATCCCCGGATTCAGCTGAATTAAAGTCAGTAGCAGACCATGATCAGATCAAGGATCAGATACAGTACATGGTGCATTCTTTGGAAATTATATCGCATTTCAGTCTTCTAACTCAATCCTGTGTTTAGGGATGATACACAAATTACTTATTGCAGCAGCCTCTTCTTTTTCTGTCACCATTTCATGTAATTATTTCAGTATCACTGCTCCTCCAGGCAGATATAATTGCAGCAGGGACACCCATTTCATGTGCTGTTTCACCAGTGCAGAAGTCCACTCTATAATTTTGATTCCTTCTAAAGAAATACTTTGGCAGAGTGGAGAGATCCAGTTAGAAAAAGGCATGGATGAGCTGCTACTGCATGAAAAAGCACTCCAAGCTTCACCACAGGTTTATGACTATGGGTCAACTATATAATAATATAAAAAAAAATAAACAAAAATTAAAGAAACCTCTGTCCACAATCACTCAGTAACTGATGAAGGTTGTGAAAGAGAAATTTGAGAACACCTCACTTCTCAAGAATGGATTATTTTTTCACCAAACTATTCTGAGTGATACCATCGTATCTTGAATCTGAAAACTGCCCATATGCGCAAGTAGCTCTTTTCAACTTCACTTTTCTGATTTGGGTCTAAACAATATCTTTAACAACCCTCTGGTTTTCTTGGTGAAAATTATTATTACAGTTCCATAATGTTCAGTTCATGGATGTTACTCTGCGTGATAATGGGAAGCTCCCCACGTCTCCCTCAAGTGCCCCCACAAAGAAAGAGGCAAAAATACAACAAAACAGTGATTGAAGCACAGAATTTTCGAAAGGACTCTTACGATCAGCTTGGACTTGGATGACGTAGCCCAGGGTCAAGGCCATCCTCTGCGAGTCAACCGTACTCAAAATTTTGGCAGCCGCAGTGCCCAGCAAAGGCTTCCCGTTGTACAAAGTGTAATAAGTCAGTTCAGCCGGCTCCTTGGGTCCTGGGATACGCTGGATTTTTACCATCTTTAAGGGAAAAAAATAAATAAATAAATAAATAAATAAATAAATAGATAAATAAACAAACACGGAGGGAAAGAGAAATAAACTGCATCGGCATCACAGCACTGCACAACTGGCCAGGAGCTCTTGGGAGGCAGGGCCCACAGGGAACTCCTCCAAGAGCTCCTACAAGCTTAAGCTGCGTGCAAATATTCTCATGGGATCAGAGTTTCTCCCCTCCAGAGCCCAGGCTATCAAGTCAGTCAGTCAGTCAGAGAACTGACTGATTTCTTTTAAAAAATTTAAACATAATCCTAAGGTAAAACCCTACACGAAGAAAAACATACAGTAAAGAGGAAAGGAGCAAGTGTTTGGACATCACAGTCCTCTGGAAAGGGGGAATTCTTCTAATTTGTCCTAATTCTGATCACTGTCTTTCACTGGCATATTGCAGCTGGAAAACAGCCTCACATTTCACTGCTATACTCATTATTTTTTATCCCAAGTTGCTAACAAAGGGAGCATGCTTTTCCCATTTTATTCTGCACAACACTGGTAGAATTTCTCCACTGCACCTCTATCTTTCCTGAGAGTAAAGAAGGTGTCAGACACTTCTAATGATGAGAAGAAAAAGGAGCTTTGTGAGATTCTTCTCCACTATGTTGCGAACTAAAATTTTACAAAGGTTCATGCTTTTGGCCAGTAAAATATGTTCCTTCTTTTAAATTCTTTCAGTGGAAAAATACAAAGGATTGTGTGAGCAAATGGGCAATGTAATAACTTGGGTTTGTATCTTACAACAAACAATTCTTGAAAAACATAGTGTAATTTAACAAATAACTAATTTTTAAAGATTGAAGAAGAAATCTCTTAATTGCCCGTAGAATCAGCTGGCTTAATTGGTGAGAAAACAAAATATGATCATGTCAAAATACTGGATGTGAAATGCTCCAAATAAGAGAAGGATGATTAATAAATTACTCAGGTCTGAAATCTCTACTTCCTAACGTGATCTGGGGCCACATGATTTGATGACTAACTCTGTATAAATCAAGGCTGTTCCTTACAATTTTTCCTACAAAAAGAAAAAAAAAAATGAAGTTCTAGCTTTGAGTTACCTAGGAAACTTTTTTCTTGGAAAAAAGCTTGGAACTCTTCATTATGCTGAATATGCTAAAATATGCACTTTGTACCAATCCTCATAGCAACCAGAGAGAAAATATTTATGAACACTGATTAACTAATCACTGATGATTTCTGGAGGATGGCAGGCACGCCAGCGTGGCTGGCTGCAGGAAAGGACACCACCAGCAACACCCTGGGTTCTGCCCTGGCTACTGTGAAATCCAGGAGAAATCCAGGAGATTTCAGCCTGGTTGGATGTCCTTTAGAGGCACTGAAGCAGTCCTTTCGAGCATTGAGCACCTGCACAGTGTAGCTGCCCACGGTTGTGGCCCGTCGGAAGCGCCTCCCCTGCTGGTGGGACATCATGAACAGCGGGGCCAAGCGCTGCTCCATCAGCCTGGCAAAGCTCTGGTTGTTCAGCCCCAGCAAGGCGATGTCAACCCCTTGAATGACTGTGGGAAAGGAGAAAAAACACAAATCAGCACGTCATGCACGGACAGGTAAAATGACACGAGGTCTGTGGGACAGTTCGGCACAGGGAGGGGCACAGATCAGGTTAGAAAAAAAGCACCTGGACACTGTTATCCCCTCTCAGATGTAACACACTTCTGTGTCAGTCCCTGCACTCTTCATCTCAGATAATGCCAGTGATGTTTCACAGAATAAAAATCCCAAAATTCAATTTCTAGGCCTTCCGTTTACCAAAATGGCTCAGGGGAGTATCTACTCTTTGATCTTCAATGTAAAAATTAAGTTCAAACCTATTTGAGAGCTGCTGGGTTTATGCTTATTGCCAGATGCTCCTATTAACTGAACCAGTTTTCCATCCTGAGGATTTGAACTCTGAAGTTTGGATTTTGTACAATCTCAAACAAAATATCCTGTCTGAGAGCACTGAAACCTGAATAAACAGTTCTGAAGTATAAACGAAGGCATCTGAAATATAAATGAACGCAAGGTTTAAAAGACACTGGATTCTAAAGTTCAAAAAAGTGAAATGACATGCTGATTCAATTCATACATATGTATGGGTTTTATCCAGTATTATTTCCAAAAAGTCTTCTGGGACCACCAGGATCTTTTTGAAAACAGGGTTTCCATTGTCATATCAATAATACCCCACTGCAGCAAGTGCACAGAGGCAAGAAATGGAGTGTCAGGTTCACAGGGTCCATTCTGGGAGGAGCTGTACCACTCCCTTCAGAGGATCGTCATCTCTGCATAAACTTACGTTTTATTTCAAATTTATGAAAAGACAGGATTGGTACCAAGTCTATTTCATGTCAGAGCCCTTTGCTCTTGCTCTGCTGAGCATTCAGCAGTTCCAGGTACAAACACACCAGCTAGAAAGGCTTTGCTACCACTCAAAGGTGTCTGGGGGAAAGGGTCTCTCTCTTGCCCAGCTGTCATTTCTGAAGTCAAAACGATTGTGAGTGAGAATGTGGCACCTGTGAAATTACTTGATGAAAGAAGTATTTTGAAGCCTAAGAGCTTCGAGTGAAAGATGCAAAAATCCCTGCACCCAGACAGTCAGCAAATCACAACAGAGTTCCTTGGTGCAACAGCTTCACCTTTGTTCCTTGGTTACGTCTACGAGCCTCTTTTGGTTTCAGATTTAAATCCAAGTCCCAGCGTATTAAAAAAAAAAAAAAATTAGAAAAAAGAAAGGGGGTCTATTTGTGTCAAAACTCTCAGAAGATAATGCTGCTTTCAGAATTGTTTCAACCAAAGTGCTATAAATTCTGAGCTGGGTGTTGGTCACTGGAGATGTCGCTGCTCCAGATGATGAATCACTTATGCCCCAGAGTGACTGTGGGAACGTTTGCCCAGTCGAAGGCAGGTTCAGTGGGCAGACAATTATTTCTGTGTAAAATCACTGCACCGCTGTGTTGATATAAACGAGCACTAAAAATTATTACCTGGAGTGCACGGAGGAGGGAAGGATGTTAAAAAGTACCTGTGATCACCCAGTAGTCCCTAGTTGATTCCGAGATGTCCAGGTTTGGATACTCCAAAGCTTTAAAAATAAAAGATTAAATTATATCATAATATTCCAACGTCCCACACATTATGCGTCCCAAACCTGGCTAAGCAGACAGCAATAAATAAAATTGAAGTATGGCCCAAGAAGTAATTTTCAGGGTTACAATTTCTTTTCAGTCTGAAAAAGAACATCAAGTGTAAACAGGAGAAGCTCTGCCACACAAAGTACGACATTTATTTCCTGTTGCCAAAACAGTGGCTGGTACAGAGTCTGGGAAGAAGCCCAGGGCTGTCCAGAACCAAGAAGGATGTAGGTAGTTGGTGCTGTATACATTTCTGCTGCTTTCTCCCCTGCAGAAAACCAGATGAGATTCCACGATGATGTTGTGATTAATCCTTAGCTAGCCCAGACTAGAGTTTTAGCCTAAAATAATATGAAAATATACCAGGATCAGGCTCCACGTGGATTTCAAACAAGACCAACAAAACCATGAGCACACCTTGGAGCATGGGGCTCTCTCAGTGTGCACAGTTTGAGGCATTACTGCCATATGTGCCTGCATCTGTGAGAAACTGATACTTGCTGTTCTGATGCCTTTTGTTAGCTCCTCCATCCCCAAAGTGCAGCAGGCTGTAAAGCTCAATATGCTGCTAATTCATTACACAGCTCAGCGCTTGTTCAATAGATTAACGCGGGGAACTTAATTCAGGAAATATCCACGCTCGGCACGCTGACAGGCTGCTGTTGAGTCACCTTGATTTTCAAACCCCAGAGTGGCCTGGAATAGTAAACACGGTGCAGGATCTGATTACGCACAGGAGCTGCTTTTGAGGAGGATCGCACAGCGTGCCCTGAGCTGTGCATTTCCACGACAGACTGCGAGGGCTCCGGAGGAGCCGCTGGAGCCGACTGGGAAATAACACGCTCGGAGAACATCCTCAATATTCGTTTGATAAACGGAGACAACGACACTGCCACATGAATGAGCATCAAACACTCTTCAAAGGAAGCATTTTCCAGATGCACCGTCAGTCTGGAGCCGCAAACACCGCATGTGCATCAAGTCCATGAGCTCGCAGTACAGCTGCTGTGCTGGGAATAAAACCAAGGGCTCCAAAATGAAATATAAGCCATTAGCTGTTAAAGAAACACCAGCTAAAGATTTATCAGCTCTGTTCATCATGTGTGGGGATCAGCAGGGAGCTGCAGCACCACACAAATGGCTTTGGCAGCTCCTGACTACCAAGCATACGCCTGTCCTGCCTTTGTGAGAAGCACCACAACCCCCTTCCCGGGCAATGGGCCTATTTTGGAGGCCAAACACTTGAACTGAGAACAGCCAGCACCAAAACATCCCCCAGCTTTCTCCCTGTGCTCCATGAAGGACATGTCCTGCACACGGGGTACCCACCAGCCACGAAAAAGAATGAGGAATGGGCTACACCCCTTCCAGGTCCCTGAGCATCCCTTTGTCAACAGCCTCTCTCTGCCTCCCCTTGCCTGTGGAAAGACTTCAGGAAAACACGAGCCCACCTTGAGATGTGTCTCTTACCGCACAAGGGAAACTCTGATTCAAAAGTGCACCAATGCAGTGCAAGAACTTATTATCGGGGAAGTTTCACCTACTTGTTCCCAAATGTCATCATTTGAGAGGTAATGCCTCAAGAGCAACACACAGACCTCCTTCCCCAAAGATTTGCACAGTCACCCAAGCTAGCTGTGATTCCTCACTGCCTCACAGCAGAGAACAACCGCTTATCCCACAGAGAGCTCACCGTGCAAGTCACTGATGAACTGCACAATATGATTTCTCAGCTGTTGGGCCGTTTGTAATCAAAATGGACTGACGGAAAAAAAGATAATTTGTGTTTTCCCCAGTGCTCACTTGCCAACAGTTTGCTCCTGCACGGATGTACCCAGCGTGTCCCTGTCTCTTCACACCCCCAGCGAGCACAGACCGCCAGGGAAGGGATAACCTGTCTGCAGCGAGCCTCATTTCACACATCACGTTAACCAGCAGATTAAACAGAAATCCCCACAATCAAGTGTCTTGTCCCTTTAATCATTTTAAAGAAACTGGCACGGAGAGTCAGAGAGCACATACACCACACAGGCTGCCCACACAATTCCCTCCAGCTCTCTGCACCTCAGAGCCTTCACAGCAACTGGAAATGCAGGAAAACTATGGATGCCAAAGTGGCCAGCCCCCTTGGAACCTGAGGATGCAGTTCAGCAAATCCACCAATAACCTTTCAAAACAGAGGCACAGATGGAGCTCACCCCACTACCCAAACACACACTCACAGCCTGAGCCCAGCCCAGCCCCTGGGGCAACCACCGGGGCTGAGGATTCCACTGAAGGGCTGAAGCTAAAGTTCCTCCAGTGCTTTGCCAAACTTTCCTGAAATGGAGACTTTGGGACCTTTGTCCCAAAGTCTCCATTTCAGGAGAAATGTGCTTTGCTTTTCTAAATATAACTACGATTTTATTCTGTTTGGAACCTGGCACAAGATTTTATTTTTTTTTTAAATTAATGACAGCATATCTATGTTTTTCTTAGTTTTTTGCCAGTGTTGCTAGCAATCAAAATAAACACTGAACCCAGAAAAGAAAAAACCAACTACCTAATCCGTCCCCACCTTTTTTTTTTTTTTTTACAGTTTAAAAAATAGTCAGAAAAACTATCTACAACCCCTGAGCTTAACAACAAAGCAAAATTCCAGTGCTGGTTCTACATATATTCAGCCATACTTACATTCAGCAATGGTGAGAGGTGGGTAGGTGAGGTAGAAACCCACCAGCTCAGCTGACAGCTGATTCAGAAGGTTGCTGGAAGTAGTTCCATTTAGAGTTGTGCTTTGATTTTTCACCACATAAAACAGAGTGACAGCTTGGGAGACATTGGAGGTGTTCAAAATCTGAAGCAGAGGCAAAAAAAATAATGTGTTGCTGTGGTTCAGCTCAGTTAAAGGAAAAAAAACCCCCAAAAAACAGCAAGGCAGTGCAAAGACTGGGGAAATGCTAACCTGAGGAATGGATTAGCTACATCTCATTCAATTTTACTTGTGTGATACTTTAATCCCTACTTCAACACTGGCAGGGTTCCTGGAGGACAGTAGCAGGCAGAAAAGGTGCAGTCAGGAATCAAAATGTTCTCCCGTTTTCACCAGGAAATGTGGGATGGGGGAGAGGATGCTTATCAGGAAAATCATCCAGTGCTTGACACAGAGAAATTTTCCTGTATAACTTTCTGTCTTTGCTGCCTTCCTGCTGCAGCTCTCTAGACCCACACCTTTTCCCGATGAAATAAAGGGACATCCTGTCTTTCTGTCCCTAACATCACGTTAATGCCTGCTCTCCTCCCTGCTTTAGCTCTGTACAGGTCTCTTCCCAAGCCCAAATCTGATGACTGCATCTTAAGGACCAATCCTATTCAGCGAGTGCTGGATGAAATCCTCAAAAAACAGGAAAAAACCCACGTTTTCTTGGAAAACTTATGCCCATGGGAAAGAGGGATGGGGTTTCTTGGCTATTGATCGGTAGGCCCAACAGCATTCATGAATGTTATTTAAATACCCCATTTTTGTGGTTTGGATCACCAAGTGAAAACAGAAACCAGGCTATAAAAAAAGCTATCAGAAGAGTCCAAGGTCAGACCAAAGGTCTGCATGGCCAATGTCCACTTCCAAATGACTGGAGCAGAGGGTTGGAAAATTTACACAGGACAGGAGGAACAGATGGCTTTCAACAGTGTAAGATCATCCCACAGCTATGGCCAGAGCCATAAATCATGTGCTTGTGTTTGAAAAGCATTGATGGCTTTTTATTCTGTATCTTTGGCCAAATGTTTTTTGTAATTTCCAGATTTTTTTCTCCGGTTTCATCTGGACATCTTTATCACACAGCCTGCGAAAGGATGCTTCTTTTTATTTACATTTGAGTAGTTCTGCTCTGGGAAAACTCCAAGTGACCACTCCTGACCCACTACAGCACTCATGGCTGGAGAACCATGGCCAATTTCACTTCTCCTTGCATAGAAGGCATTTCTTGCCTTTTACCCACCTTGCTGCCCTTCCCTCCACTCTCCTAGCTCAGCAATGCCTTTTCTCAACTGGCTCTGTCTGCTCCAGAACTGTTCCTCCATTTTCAATTCATCTAGAACCCTCACAGTGTTCTGCTGCACTCACTTAGCTTTTTGCATGAGACTGGAATAACTTCGGAAAAATTTATCGTGGAGATCACACCTTGAGCCTCTCACTTTCCAGCTTGTATGTTCCCTCCAGGACCTCCATTCTGTCCCTCCTAAAATTGGCAATACCCACAGAAACAGCCACTCCCACCTTCTAGGGCTCTTTCCAAAATTGCTCAGGTGCTTTGTGAGATCTGCCACTTGCATCACGAGCAAGTCAGCCACCAGGAAGTTCCCCTCAATGCCACGGGTCCAGCTGGGGAAAAGCTCAATATTCACTTTACCTGCTGTGGTTAGGCCCTCTCCTGCCCTGTGCTTTTCTGCCTCCCTGAGCTCCTCCAGTTTGAACACGAGCTCCCAAGAAACAGCAACAAAATAACTAAGCAGAGCTCTGATGGCAAATTTTCTCCTTCTGAGGAGCACAATCCATACACGGAGTTTTATCAGAAGTCAAAAACGTATCCTAATACCGCCCAGAGGATCATTTCTTTAGTCCTAAAGTATGGCACAGCATAAGGGTGTTGGCCCACTACACATATAAAAGTCTGCAAAAATCAGGCCCTTTGTGGTGAATTTGTGTCCGTGAGTATGGAACGGAGATGCATACCAAAATAAGAGAAATAAATATATCACATTATTTCAGCTCATAAAAACAACTGTGTCTAGCACCATCTTTATACCTGAACAGCCTCTCTGAAAGCAACTAATGTGCCAGAATAGCACGGTCAGTAAAAACATAAATTTGGAAGACTGTGTTTTTAAACTTGGTTTTTATGAATTCCATTTAGGTGATTTAACTGCAAACAGTAAAACTCCAATTCATGTAAAGCAACAGCCTTCTATAAACCATGCATTTATAGGTTTTCCTGCAGTGCATAAAACAGTCTTATTTCAGGTGAAAACACAAGTTCCCTTCCACAGCGGCTAGCAGAGGCACTGTGTTGGAACACAAACAAACACATGGCAAAGAATAAGCAGGAGAGTTTGGCACCAGGCACTGGCGAAGCACCCGGCACTGTACCTGAACAGTTAAGTTGTTGCTGGTGTTTAGGACCTTTCTTTCAGCATCCTGAAATGCCCTCTGGAGCCGCTGTTCCATGGTCTGAACAAACCTGCACGACTGAATGTTGTCTGTCTGACCCACAAACTGCAGCTCTGGAAAAGGAAGGTGTTAGCACGTGGATAAAGCATTCCCAGCTGCAGCACCAAGAACAAAATGATCCATTTACATATTAAGCAGGTGAAAGTAATGCCACTTCAGGAGCTGCACTAAATTAGCCTTAATTAAGACAAAATGTAAGAATTAAATTGCATTTTTAGAGCTGGTACTCTCCACAAACAAATGGAAATTGCTTCTGCAATGATATATATGATGGTAAGGCCAGTTTACTGTGTGTACACCTGCTCAGAGCCCAGGAGCAAGTACAGTCATTCTAAAAGTCGAGTTATAACCTTAAATCTTGCAGGTCATTTGGTCCTGCAAAATACAATCAGTCATAATATTGGTTCTCATTCTCTTTTATTTTCACTCCAGGAAAAATGAACTTTAACGGCCATAAGTATGAGTACATAAACATGTGAGCACACATGTACAAAATATTTTTTATCATTTAATGCATCTTTTCAGAGCACTCTGCCCTCTCAACAGAGCGGGGGGGGGGGGGGGGGGGGGACAAATTTATA
>VYZT01052804.1:115379-139947 GCA_013400735.1 Pomatostomus ruficeps
GGGAGAGAGCAAACTTAATAAAGTTTATTAGTGAAGTTTAATAAACTACTTCATTACCCAAAGCTGTAGTTGGAGAATTAACCCCGATACGTAAATTAATCAAAGCTTATAAAAGTGTAGAAAAAACTCGTGACCCGGGGTCCATCTTGAGTGTAGCCTCTCCCAGAGAAGGCTTTGGACTGCCCAAGGTGTCCCTATGGAAGGCCCTTCAATAAATCCCCATTTTATTCTCTTAATCTTGTCTGGCCTCTGTTCTAGGAGCCACTCCAAGGCATCATGGGCACCTCCCCCACGGACTGCGGGTGGACCTCTCTGCATCACCTGTGGACCCCATGGACTGCAGGGGGGACACCCCACCTCACCATGGGCTCACCACGGCCTGCAGAGGAATCTCAGCTCCAGCGCCTGGAGCACCTTCTCCTCCTCCTTCTCCACTGACCTTGGTGTCTCCATGTTGTTTTCCCTCACCTGTTCTCACATTCTCCTCCTTCTCTGGCTAAAAGCAGCTGCGTGCACATTTTGTTTTGATTTTTCCTTAAATATGTCCTCACAGAGGCGTAACCAACCTTTCTAATTGGCCCATCTTTGGCCATCAGCATGTCCATCATCTTCAGAGCCATCAGAGATTGGCTCTGCTGGATATGGTGAAGAATTCCAGAAGCTTCTCGCAGGAGCCATCTTTGTGGCCCCCTCCCCACTACCAAAAACCTGGGCCAAGCCAAACCAACACAGCCACTTCCCCTCACCAGAGCTCCACGAAGGACGGGGGTGCCTACGCTGTCTGCCCTGCTGGTGCTGATGCCTGATGGGTTTTTTTTCTTTTCTTTTTATCCCCTTTTTATACATTTTTATCCTCTTTCCCTTTCCCTGTATCCTTCACAAATACTTCTTGTCCCTCAGCCCTACATGTGGATAACCCTTGGGGGCTGAGATTGAGCTCAGCTTGGGGGTTCTTGGAGGGGAGCAGACGAAACATCCCGAGTGTCTCCAAACCAGAGGCTCCAGCCTTGCCCGGAGCCTCCTCTCTGGAACAGGTTTTCTAAGCTAGGCTGTAGTCTCATTTAGGGGGGATAGGGGGACAGTTCCCTTATTTGTTCAGTTTCCTATTGGGGATTTGAGGTCGATCTGCTCATTGCTGAGCTCCATCCAATTGTATCCGCGTTGTACCCGGGGGTGCTGCTCGGCTGTTCCCACCTGTGATGAGTTGTGCCCCTGGGATCCCATTAAACCAAGGGAATGCCCTTTGCCCTGCACTGCTGGGGCTGCCTTGGATTTTTACCAGCCCTTGAGGCATCAGTGCCTGGAAAGCATCCCCTGAAACCAAAGCAGAGCCTGTCCTGCTGCCACACCCCTGCTCCAGAGCGTCCCTGGGCACTGACCCACAGACACCCGTCCCCAAAGGCAGGGCACCACTCACCCGTCTTCAGCTGGAAGTGGTAGGCAGGAGGGGCCTTCCAGGGCAGGGCCAGGGCCACCACAGCCTGCAGGTGTGGCACATGCTGCTTCATGTCCGCCGTGGCGTTGCCGGTGCCGTAGGCAAGCAGCTTCTCGATGACAGCGGCCGGCAGGAAAACCAGCCTCCCCCGCGTGACGTAGTACCCAACCGTCAGGTTACTCGATTGCTCCAGAATTTCAACCTGAAACATGCAGGGAGGCGTATTTTTTTATTATTTTGTTTGCAGTTCGTACACTGTTTGATGGCATTTCTCACTCTGAGTATGTGTTTTCATCCTGTAATCCCCTATAAACCCTGTGGGATCAGTTAGTGTCATATCACACACGGTATTAGCAGAACTGCTCAGAGAGTTTTAGGCTCAGCCCAACGCAGCATGGGCTCCAAATTAAGGAGTGCAGTACTGCTACCAGAGCTGCAAACCTCCAGGTTAGGCCGGGCCTTCGTTTGTGCACAGATCCTGGGACATTTTACATATGCATGGGAAAACAGAGGGCTTGCAGCTCCTGCCTCATGCCTGAAGGTCACTACCTTCATGCACGTTTCTGTCATGGCAGGTTTGCAGACAGATTTTTGAAAGACAAAAGTTTCCCATATTTGATTGGGCTGTCTCTTACACCCTGTTCTCCTGTACTGTCCCAGATGGTTAAGTCTATGAGTGGACCTATAAGAGTGGAAATGCCAAACTACGAGAACGGGCACACTGTGAGTCAAACCAGGAGCTGAGGTTTACCTCAAAATCCTGTATTTTGCAAAAGGTTTTACCCCTGGAACTGGTCCTCCCCACTAAGTTTTCTCTGAGAGAAGAAGTGGAAGTTTGCAAAAAGGTTGGGGACTAAACCTGACAGTTTTTATTGCTGCTGCCAAGGAACACACAATTCCCAAAGCAACAAACATCCTCCACGCTTGCAGCAACAAAGCGTGAGGACCGAAGTCAACTGGATGCCCTCTGCTTTGAGAAAAATTACTTTTTTCCTTCCCAGAGGCTTGGTGAATGTGACTCCTAACAGCTTTGGGCTCCACCTGAGTGTGCAGGAAGCTGTGTCCCAGGAAAAATGCCCTGGCAGCCCACCCGAGCCCGCACTCACACTGCAGCACAGGGGTTCGTGCAATTTGGCTGCAAAGTGACGAACACATCACCTCCATTCATTTTCAATAAAATGTCCTTTCTCCCTGCTCGGGACTTTCCATCCCTGTGGAATTGCACCTGTCGGGTACTGGGTTTTCAAAGCAGGGAGCGGACTGACAGCAGTGACATCCCATGTACCAGCCATGCTCTTGCCATTGATCCAGGCTGAGCACAGCAGAACTCAGCTGCCCCTGAGCAGAAGTCGCTCCTGAGCTGCAGGGGGAAGAGGAAACTGCTGTCAGTAGTCATTTCCCAGAACACACTAAAAAGAAGTTTGCATTTCTCTCTTCTTCTTTATCAAATAAACTGGTAAAAGCTTGGGAGTATTCCTTTTATTTTTAGAGGCCAGAATGGGTGCCATCTATGCCTGGCTCTCCATAGGAAAATCTCTGTGCTCCCTTCCGAGAGGCTTCCTGCATCCAGAGACACCACTGGAGCTGCAGCCAGCCAGGATTCTTTGGTGGGAGAGCTGTTTTGGTGAAATCACGCAGGGAAAGCCGAGCACACTTACCTGAGCGCTGACATTCTGGTTGAAAGCTTGTCTCAGCACCTGGTTGAGTCCTTTTCTCACACTCTCCCTGAAGGCATTGCTGATCATCATCCTCCTGGTGTTCAGAAACAGAACTGTGGAGCGACAAAAGCCACGGGGTGGTTTGAGACATCACCACGCTCCTGATTGCTTTCTTTAATTGTTTTACATCGGGCTGGCTGTGCAGGGATCATCAGAGCGGCCGGGATTAGCAGCAGCTCCAAAGACAGAACTGCAGGGGCTCAGCAGCTGCTGAGTTCCCTGTTCACCCCATGGCAATAACCCATTGTTCCCATGCTTCCAGAGCAAGGTCTAACAAACGCAATTTCTTTAGCAGCAACAACAAGCCTTTGCCAGGCTGCCTTTGCAAAGGAGGCATGAGGCCACTCACTGCCCGCGGGCAGACTGGCACAGCATTCCCAGGGGCCTGAGCCAGAGCTGCCTGGGCAGCCTTCACATCTCCAGAGTTACATAACAGAAACATGCTGCTCCACTGCTACAATTATTTTCCATTTGGGAAGCATCTGTAGGCTTTCTTGATTAAGTTTATCACTATCTTCTTCTTTTTCTCTTACGATTTGCAGGGAGAGTTTTATAGCTGTGCTTGAGTACTTTCAATCATATACTGCACACAAGCTACTTCTATCTTTAGAAAGAGCTGTTGTACTCATCACACTACTGATGGGCATATTCAGCAGCTGACAAACACACACTGGGTCCAAAAGCTGTTTATTTCTCTGTAGCCTGTATCATGCAAGGTCATAAACTTTTCTGTACCTATTTTTGCTGAGATCTCCAAGACACACACACCTTCTGGTGCCGTGCTGTGCTGCCACAAGGAGTCCATGTGAAGCCTGGACAAGGCAATTCTCCAGGCCGCTAAAGTTTAGAGTTCTTACAACCAAGGAGAAGCTGTCCATAAAAAAACAGCCAGAGCCAGAAGTGTTCACACAGAAAACTCAAAATCTTCCCACTTTGAAGTGTGCAACTCTGAATGCTAAACATAATTTTCAAATGAATCTGAAATGGTAGAATTAGGTGCCCGTATTAGAATAGAATTAGGTATTTGTGTGCGAACAGGGCTGAGGACCGAGGCAGGTTCCTGCACTGTCCTCTTCAGCAACGCAGACTCCTGATGACTGCAAAGCAGGCACCAAACCATCCTGGCTTACAGGGCTGTCCTTGCACACTGGTGGTCCTGCAGAGACCCCCTGAGCTTTAGAGCACCAAATCTCACCACTTCATTAGATGCACTCATGTTAAAACCCAAGGCAGACATAACGCCAATGCCATTCCCATCCAACAACCCTGTCTGTACCCATCTGGACAGCAAGTTAATCACGGCTGCCCCACGTTGTTTGAGTGTGTTTCTCACACCTCACTGCTTGCCCCTCACGGACACGCGAGGTCCCTGCAGCAACCCCAGCGGCTGCACGTACCTGTTTTCAGCATCATGTTGGCAGAGAGGCGGCAATCCAGGGAGGGAGCTGCCGTCATGTTAGCGAAGGCGGCGGCTGCCGTGGTGCCGGGAGGAGCAGGGCTGGGCTCCGCTGCAGAAGGGGGAAGCCTAGTTGCTTTCGCTGATGCTGCAACAGACGTCAAAGCTGCTGTCATTGTCAGTGGGGATGGGGTTGGCGTTTTGGTGATGTCTGAGCTCGGGAACGGCTGGGTGTCAGTTACGGTTGTTTCTATCTGCCTTGGTGCGTGGGCTGTGGGTGCACGTGTGGAAGCTGGGACCGGGCTGCTCTCAGGGCTTGTGAGCACAGCTGGCGTGTCCACAGGTGAGGCAGTCGTGTTTCTTGTTGCAAAAGGAAAATCTGCCTGTGTTCCTACCCAGCTTAGATCCGACGCCAGCTTTGTGGCAGTGTTATTTTTTGTTAGTGTCAGTATCGGTGTGCTTAAGGCCATCACAGATGGCAAAGGTGTGTTCTCAGTGCCTAGAGAAAAGAAGGAAGAAGCTGGCACTGGTGAAGCTGGAGATGATTTCCTTGTTAGTGGTTTTGCTTCTGAAGTTTCTACTGTAGGTATTGCACCAGAAGATACTCCAGATAACACTGCAAGAACAGAACGGGTAAAGTTGGTTGTTGACAAAAAAGGAGACTCTACCTGTGTTGGTCATGCATGGACAGAAGTTATGATGACTGACTGCAGAGCACTGGTGGGAGGGGTTTGCAATGGGATGCCCTTGGCAGCTTTATCAGATACATTACTGGGAGCTAGACTATGACCTGCAGCACTTGTGTCCCACTCCTCCACACCGAACACGGCTGGATTTTCATCAGCCATAACCAAATAACCAGGGGACTCCAACTAGTTGTCTGCAAATTCTGGATCATTTCCAGAACTGGTGTCTTCTGAGATAAAACTATTCAAGAGAGTCAAGCCAGAAGGCTTGGTTACAGCAAATGGGGACTGGGCTGGCAGTGTGCCGAGGGTGACACTGCTTCTCTTGGGGGCTGAAATAGTCAAGCTGGCAGTGAGCTGGAAAGCCAACACCACTGCTGTGCCTAACGTTTGGGTCAGTAAAGTAATATTTCCAGCACCACTTGTTTGGGATTTTAGAGAGCTAAAGAGAGCACCTGCAGCATTAGCAGGAGGCACATGTAAATGGAGGGGTGCTTTATCGGGGGTACTGATAGGAACGTTTCCGACAGTGAAGAAATCAGCCATGTTTTCAGCCGTGCTTCCACGCTCTTTTTGCAGGGGGTCAGGCATTGTCAGTGTAGCAGCAAGGGATGAATACTGAACAGGAGATGTTTTCAGTGCAAATGCATCTCCATCAAATTCTGAAAAGCTATTCTTCTCAGCAAAGGGTAAATCTGAAATGTTTTGACTATAGGATGCATATGTATAGTTTGCTGAAGGGGTGGAGAGGAGTGGCTGCTCATTTGTATTAATTTTGTTTTGCAGACTTGACACTACCGAGTATGGTGCATGGTACTCATCTTCCAGTGGAAAAGTACTTGCAGCAACTTCCCTTATTTCCATTTGGACTGAAGTTTTTACCGCAGGAATACTAATGCCAGCTGCAAACAGCAATGCTTTATTGGTCCACGTAGAAGCTGAAGGTACGACTTCAGGAGGGCTGACAGGATCTAAATTGCTTTCAGAGTCTGCATTCAAAATCCTGGAAGAGCCAGAACTGTGGCTGTCCATCACTGTTGTCATGGAAACAAGCGATGGCAGCATACCCCATGCTGGAGGCATGACAGAGGCAAGTGGCTTTTTATCAACTGAATGCAAAGTCTGACCAGAGGTTAAATGATTTAAAGCTCTTGGAAATGAATATTCGGCATGGAGGGTCACAAGAGCGGGTCCCTCTCATCTTTCTCTCTTCATTTACAGTTACATCTGAACTTCCTGCATCTCCAGGTGGAAGATGTGCAGTCACTGAAGCAGGAGTGACACAAGTATTTGTGGTGGCAGGTTCAGGTTTTGAAAGGCCTGTAGTGGAAGCAATTAATGGCACTGCAGCTAGATCAAGAGTAGCCACAGCCATCTCCAAAACAGTGCCTTGATTTGGAGAAATTTTGGAAAGCTGAGTTCCACCATGCAGAACATTATTAGTGTTAAAGTTCACAGACATCTTTGCAGTCGCTCCTCTTGTGAAAGGCTGTTGAGCTGCCCTTGTCACAGGAAAGCCAGCAGGATTTGGGAGAGCGGGGCAGAAGCAGCTGGCAGCCTCATGCTGTTTGCCCGCTAAGTCCCATCAGCCAGGTCTCCTGCAAAAAGTCTGATTCAGAGGCAGCAGCGAGCGCTGCGAGGCAGCAGCGGGAGGGATTTGCAGCCCACCCTGGTTGGCTGCTCCCGCCCTGGGACTGTCTGTGCGTGCTGCCCCAGTAAACACCTCGTTTGTCTCAGTTAGCAAGGGAGACCTTGGGCTTGTTGGAGAGGAGTGTGTTGCATTTCTAAAGAGAAAAATCTGTTTTGCTTCTAAACTCTCCAACTGGCTGCACTGCACTGCGAGCGTGCTTTGCATCTGGAATAAGTGATATTGGCAATGAAAGGGAGGACGTGCTCCCTGTTGAGCTGGAGACCTCAGCTGGGCTCTTGGAGGCTGATGACACGGAAGGTGCAGGGTTAGAGCCTGTCGTGCAATTAGTCAGTGCTGTGAAAGCCTGAGGGTGACTCACTGGCAGGATTGGATGTGGAGTACCCACAGGATGGGAGACTGAGGTAGGAACCTCTGCTTTATCCTGAAAAACTGATGGTGGCAGAAGAGTGATACCACTAATTCTGCCAGTCAGCGCTGCCCTAAATGGCTCCAGAAGCAGAAACATTATACATACTCTCATTAAGGAACCATGACAGATTTTGGAAGGTACTGTCAGGGGAGACTGATGCATTTTTGACCCAGGAATATCAGAGTATACAGAAGAAAAAGAGGTCCTTCCCAAAGGAGACGATTTTCCCACTGATTCTGTGAAATGCACTGCTGTCAATCCAATGAAAAGCATGGCCCCCATAAACAAGCTGTGATTCACCACCCTGGAATGCACCATGCTCAGAGGACCACTCCTGCTTTCACTAACCTGTGAGCTAGCTGAATCTGTGCTGAAGAAACCTTCGGGAGCTGCAGACAAAGGCACTTGGATGGGCAGTACGGCTGGTTTAGAAAAGTGAATGGAATGAGGTGACTGAATTACCAATGAGGAGAATGATGGTGATGGAAGAGCAGCAAGCAAGTCTGATCCTGCCGTGCATTCTCCGCACATGGAGGGTGTTTCTAATGGCATGGCTGGGATGGCACGGCCGCACTCGGATGTGTCACCGGTGCTGTGGTGGGCAGTGAGGCAAACGTACCAAGCTGAGGCAAACCTGTGAGAGCGGCTGCGTCATCTGCGTCCAGAGACGACGACCTCAGGGGCGACTCGGCCGAGACCTCGGCGGGGTCCTGGGGCGCGCTGTTCCCGCTGCCCTGATAAAGGGAGGGCGAGAGGTGCGTCTGATCCAGAGTCCTGGTGCGCGCGCCCGTCAGCGTCGTCTTTATCATCTGGAGCAAGTCTGCGTTCTCCAAAGTCTGTCCCAGGGAAATATCAGCTGCTGAGGGAGTCTTGGTTTCTGTGGAAGGCCGTGTTGGTGATAGGATAGATCTCCAGTTAGGAAAAGATCCTGTAGAAGGAGCATCATTGATATGCTGTTGCCTGATACCTGTAAAATAAGAAGCAAAATGAGTATGTTCTCCAAACAGAAGAGTTATTGTCTTGTTGCTACAAATCACAACACAAAATGCATTATGTTTGGCAAAATAAGTGAATTTTTTGTTGTTGTTGTTTTCAAAGTGCATAAAAATCCAGAGAAAGTTTACCCAAAAAAAAAAACAAAAAACAAAACATGAAACACAGTGAAAGGCTCAACACAACAGATTTTTAAACCGCTCAATTCATTTCATCTGACAGAAGAATAAGAAAAGCTGCCTAGGCCGTACTATTCCAAAATCCTACTTCTACCAGGGATGCCTCAACATACTAAAAGACACATTCTTAAGCTCGGGACAATTCTCGAGGTTATCACGAGTCACCCTGTGTCAGAATATGATGTGAGAGGCTGGGTTTGGAGGCAGTGCAGGAAGGGTATAGGCTCTGACAAGCAAGCTTCGCTGGCCTGGCACACAGTCTGACATGGGAACAGCGTCAGCACTGGCCGCGTTCCTGCAGGATGCATCTGGAGGTGCTCATCCTGCCAGCTCTAATAACGCGCGCAATTACGGGCACAAAAGGAAGAAAATAAAACAGGGATGAACAAGAGGAGAAGAGGGCAAGATCCAAAACAAATTAGGGCATTAAACTCTTTTTTTTGACACGCGCAGATGCACAAGGCATCATTTCAAACACCAGTTTACTCTGCATTCAACGCCATAACGTTCCTAGGCTTTGTTTTCTTGAAATGATTACAGTTATTCTAAAATCACAGCATGGGAACTCTCACATTTGTACTAATTTAAAGATTAAGATTCACTCAAGAGTAAAATCTAATGTGGTGGGGTTTCTTTTTTTCCCCCTTCCCCCATGTCAAGACAATAGACCAAAACTCAGTCCTGGCGCTTGGTACCGTGCCAAGCGGTGTCCCCTTGCATAGCTAAGCAGAGGAAAAACACGGACCTCAGTCCTGCCCTCCAGCTGCTGCACATCTGGATCAGACACAGGGGATGCCAACCTCCTGCAGAGCCCAGTGAATAATTCAGCATAATGGTGTGGAAGAGCAAGCAGGGCAGATCCTGAGACACACAAAATGGACACTGGTCCAGCCACCCACGAGCCAAAGGGTCAGGAGAGCCAACAGCACCAACCGGGAACAGCCCACTCGGACAGCAGCTGGTAGTGGGAGACCTTACAGCAAAAGAGAGGAAAATGGGTCTTGTTGCACTTATTTAAAGCTAAATTTCTTTCTTTCTACTATTTTCCTTCTTCCTAAGTTTCTACGCCGCCCGTCATCCACATGCACGGGCCAAAGTAGATGATTAGACCAGCTCCTCAGGCTCCCGTGTGCATTCAACAGGAACATGCTGGAATTACATTCGACGTGGCATTTTCTCTCTCTTAAAAAAAAACTACATACACATAAAAAAACCCCACGAAAACCCAAACCAATGAGAGATCTTCCATTTTATCCCTGTATTTAAGAGCTTTATTAAGCCATGGTGAAAAATTGCCATTATTACCTCCTTCACTGAAATGCAAGAATAAATAGAGTCCAGAAGCAATTTGGTTTAGGAAAGCAGCTCCAGGGCGGGCAACAGAACAGAGCTCTGCCCTCCAAGCAACCAAAAAGCCCCCAGACCTTTCACCTGACCCAGGTTAGCTTGCACACTGCTGATCTGGAGAAAAGCAAAGGGAGGCAGACACAGGGCCACCTATGGCAATGAGAGACAAGCAGGCAAAGGGGGAGCCCAATGCAGCTTTATGGAGGTCAGCAGGCTGGGCAGGAGGCTGCAGAGTCCACCAGGGAACCTGACCCACCAGGAGAGGTTTGCAGCACACAAGTGACCCTTTGTATTTGGGCCATGGCTGCTGATGTGGCATCGGGGGACTGGAGGCTGGTGTGCCCTGGTTTCTGAAATTCCACTGCTCCAGCCTGTGCTGGAAGGCACATTGTGTTCCAGACTCTGTTGTGGTGGCTTTTCCTTCCTTGTGAGTCTGGCAGCTTTTTAACAGAAGGTGGGAAAGAAGTTGACATGAATTTTGCTCAACTAGAATGGATTCAAACTTATGCTTGAAATTAGGAACTGGGGCTGATGTGCCCTGCGAAATCAGGCTTTAGGCAACCTGCAGCTTAAATATCTCTGATGAAGTCATCATTACCCAACCTGTTGCACCTCTGTCTTGTCTCACCTCAGAACTGAAAGTGACTGCAAAGCCTTCATGTGGGATTCCTTCTAGCACTTAGTCCTAGGACTAGACTAACCCAACTCCTAAAGGGCAATTAAGCAAGTCACTGTTTTCTTCTTTTCTAAAACAGCAAAACCCGTCAACATCAATCCTCTCACAGACTGCATCATTCCTCATGCAATTTTTTCACCCGTTGGTTTAATGAGCATGATTATGAGCAGAGAGGCGGTGTAAACCTGGGAAGAGCATTGATGTTACTGCATATTGACAAGAAGTGCAGAAAAGTTCGAATATTGTGAAGAAGATAAAACACTGAATAAAAATATCCTCTAGCTGCTGCTTCATTTCAGTCCTTCAGTTCTTGCTCCTTCCATTCCTACCAACTGCCAATTTCTCTGTTTATGCCCATTAATGAAGTAAAGCCCTGAGTTACTGAAGCTTTAAGGAAATTATACCATATTCTGCAACCTGTGTATGATGCTGGCATTCCACTGCAGCGGATTTTCTTTTATTCTGTACCTATGGAAAGATATTGACTATCAGCATCTGTTTCAAACTGCCAAAAATTGAACACCCTGGTAGTAACCAGACAGACACAATACATAGAATTTAAACTGAATTCAAATCTCTCTCTTTGCTTGAGAATTGTTAGGATAGTATCAAACACCACAGCTCCCTATCAAAAACTGTGCAAACCAGGACTGTATCATGGAAAAAAGGGCAGGCAGGAAAACATTTCACTTCTACATCTATCAAGAGCTGAGCACACTTGATGGTGGAGGAGATAATCAATTCAAATCAACGGGAAAGCTGCAATGGGAACTCCTCACAGCATGGAGTGCGCACTGAGCCACTGCTTGTACACACCAGTAGCTGCTCCTCCTGCCTCCATATCACCTGTTATTCTTTCATGCTTCAGACTTCTGATGAACCATCACCTCCAACAATCCTAAAATCCATTCAGCAGTAACCTCATTACAACGGCCGTCATTGGCCAGGGACCTTTCCAGCAGCAATCATGAGAAACATTTCCAATGTGCTGCAGCAGGAAGTTAAAAATTGGTCCAGTTTGGAGAAAACAGTGTTTTTCACATTTCTAAGGACTGGTAAGGACCCTCAGCCGTCCCCTTTAATCCAGTGAGGGTCCCCATGAGGAAGGTGCAGGTTCCCATGAGGGCACCCCTCACCTTCTCCAAGCTGAACAAGCCAAGGCACCTCAGCCATTTCTTCCACATCTTGCCTCAAGGTCCCTCATCACCTTCCTCATCCTGCTCTGGACATTCTCTAATAATAAATCTGCCACTTCTGAGCCAATACAAAATATCAACTCAAAGGCATCTTCAACAGCAGAAGATTTTTGTTGTCTTGATTTCCTCTGCATTACTTACAGATCACCTGGATTAATAACATTTCAAAGTGAGGCTGATAAAGAAGACATTCAGAAATTTTATTGCATGACTGACAAAGACATCTTCCTGTTACATGTCTAGTATGAATCTTTTCATAACCTTCAGCATATGGAAGACACAATCTCAATTTTCCAATCAAGTTGCTTTAACTATTGATTTTTGAGACAAAAAAATATGATCAAAAAAAAATCCCCAACTGCTATTAAGTACTATAAAGGCGAAATTTTAGGAATACAATAATACCTGTATAAGAGTAATTGTAGCCATGTGAAGCACAACAGAAATCCAAACGTATTGCACAAGCAATCTGGATTTTATACAGGTCTAAATCAATCAGCCCTAAGGGACAGTAATACCAAAGATACCTTATAAAAAATCAGATTGTGAGAAATACAATTATGTGCAAACATACCCTTCAGCAAAGCCTTTGAAAGTGTCTCCCAGGCATTCTCCTGGAAAAGCTGGCAGCCCGTGGCTTGGACATGAGCACTCTTTACTGGTTAAGACCTGGCTGGATGGCCAGGCCCAGAGAGTGGTGGGGACAGTGCCACACCCAGCTGGGGACAGTCATTAGGGATCAGTGTTAGGGCCAATCCTGTTTAATATCTTTATTGATGACCTGGATAAGGGGATTGAGGGTATCCTCAGTAAGTTCACAGGCAGCACAAAGTTGGGCTGAAGTGTTGAAGTGCTGGAGGGTAACAGGGCCCTGCAGAGGGATCTGGACAGGCTGGAGGATGGGACAAGGCCAATAGGATGAGGTTCAAAGAGGTGAAGTGCCAGGTCCTGCAACTGGGTCACAACAACCCCATGGAGCTCCACAGGCTGGGGGAGGAGTGGCTGGACAGTGGCCAGGGAAAAGGACCTGGGGGTGCTGGTTGAGAGTGACTGAACATGAGCCAGAGTGAGCCCAGGTGGCCAAAAAGGCCAGTGGAATCCTGGCCTGTGTCAGGAACAGTGTGGCCAGCAGGAGCAGGGCAGGGACTGTCCCCTGTGCTGGACACTGCTGAGGCCACACCTCGAGAGCTGTGTCCATTTCTGGGCCCCTCAGTTCGGGAAGGACATGGAGGGGCTGGAGCGAGCCCAGAGAAGGGCAATAAAACTTGTCAGGGTCTGGAGGAGCAGCTGAGAGGGCTCAGCCTGGAGCAAAGGAGGCTCAGGGGGACCTTGTCACTCTCCACAACTCCCTGACAGGAAGGTGCAGCCAGGTGGGAACGGCCTCTTCCCCCAGGCAACAGGATGAGAGGGCATGGCCTCAAACTGTTCCAGGGGAGGTTCAGGCTGGACATTAGGAGGAATTCCTTCACTGAAAGGGTTGCCAAGAATTGGAAGGGGCTGTCCAGAGAGGTGGCAAGGTCACCATCCCTGGAAGTGTTCAGGAAATGACTCAACTTGGCACTTTGTGCTGTGGTTTAGTTGGGCAGAGTGATGTTTGGCCAAAGGCTGGACTCAATGATCTTGGAGGTCTTTTCCAACCCTAACGATTCTAGGATTCTATAAAAACAACCACCCGCCTACAAGTGGTGCTGAAAAACCCTTTAGCACTTTGCCCCACCCTATCCGGTACTGGACAGGGCTATCCTAGAGCTCCATCTCCTCTTTAAAGCAATGCCACTAACAGATCAAAAAATGCTTTTTTTTCCTTCTCAAAAGCATGATGCTTCCCACTTATTACTGTGTTACCACAAGAGACTGAATGACCAAAGGTCAGAGATGAATGGTAGGTGACACAATAAGAAAATGAACAGAAAAAGAATCTCTGTTACATCAGTGAAAAAATGCACACCCTAATCCCAGGGTTATGCAATTTACTTCCACTGAGGAGCATGAAGCCTACACAGCATGATGATAGCACCACTTCAGAGTTTTCCTAATACCATCAGGATTTTTTTCATTATTCATTAAGAGTTGACAATTGGAGAAACGGCACAAAAAATACAGATATCACGAGTCAAAGGATGTGAAATTCACTACCAATGAAAACCACGAATACTCAGCAAAACATTTCTAAAAATAGCTGTGCAACATATCAAAATTTTGCTCACTGTGCCTTCATAACATGTTATCCCAATCACCCATTGCTGAGATTATCACACCACAACCTATGCATCCCATACACCTCGCTTTTGGCACTATTCCACGGGCATTTGCAGCTTAATTACACACCTTTTAATTAAGACAAAACAATTAGCCTCTAAGTGTTTCCTAGCCCTGACAACAAGCGGCCTGCAGACCCCTGTCCCGAGCCCTGGTTCCCACAGCCCGAGCAGTGCCTGATTTTCTGGTCACTGTGTTTTGTGTCCCCTCCCAGAGGAACCTCCTGGAGGGACCACCAGGCTCAGCAAGGCAGGGGCAGGAAGGACACCGGTGGTTTTTGGCAGCTGCCAAACCCACAGCTACTCGAGCGGGAATGGATGGTGGAGAGGCAGAGAAAGCTGCAAAAGAGTGAAGGTAAAGAAACCAGAAAACTAAATCCTGCTCTTCATAGAGATCTCCTTAATATCCGTTTTTTTTCAGGCAAAGTTAAGTGGTTCAACAGACAGCTTCTCACATTTATTTCAGCTGTAACTTTTCCCAGATTAGATCTTGACCTTCCAAACCCAAAATTCTGTCCTGACAGATTTGAACTCAGATTATTTTACCAGCAGCTGAGGTTGTTCACCTCCTACCCTGTATTTACCTATCAATGTCTACAAGATCCGGTCATTAAAAAAGCACCATTTCCATCCACAAAAAAGCTCTTTTCCCTGTGATCTCAGAAAAGTACAGCTGAAAACTATTATCATTTCTGACAAGCAGGAAAAATATTTAGTCCTGACACCATCAGAATTCTGTTGAAACGAAAGTTTTACTGCGAGGGAAAACCTGCATGAGGAGGTACCACTGCGCAAGGTTTCTTTCTCAACAAGCAGAAGTTGATCTGGTTATTCACAGAAATTAAGTGAATAAATGACATATATTTATTTATCTGTTATTATTTTAATTCATTTTTACTGCTTTTTCAGCAACACTTTTGGGATCAATACCTCTGTGAGCCTGACAGCCTGCTTTAGCACACTGCTTATCTATTTATTTGTAAAAAGGCATTTACACAAACCTTAGCAAAGGAATTGTGATTATTCAGGAAAGTTTCTGTAGACACTGCTAGCATCAGCATAAATGATTTAATGAACAATGTGGCAAAAAAATTCAAGGTCATTTGGGAACATACGACAACAAAGCTGCCAGTTCTCCTGCTTTTACCTTGAGTTTTACAATATTTGAGAGGCTTTTTTATGGAACACACAAAAGAAACACCCCCCCAGAAAAATCTTAAGTAAAACAGACTCTATTAGTATTCAAATTTTCATTCTTTATGTGAAAATTATGAATTCTTGAGGTTGTGGGGGGAAAAAAGAGAACTACAGCATTTTTAAATTACTTGATTTTTAAGCAAATCACGTTTTTACAGGACTGGTTAAAGTTACGTATTTATTTTAAATTTCCAGAGCTAGGATAGATTGTAAGGATGGCACCAAAATCCCAAAGAGCGTGAAGAGAATTTGGGGGCCAAAGTTGGATCTTTTTAGACTCTCTGAGAGTCAGGCAGCAAAGTACAGGAAGCACGTAGCAGTTTTGCTACTGTCAGGAACTAAGCAGTCACTAATAGCAATACAGCTTTATTATAATACGCAACAAAATACTTATTTTCTTAACTAGAAGCTACTCCTTTAATAAAGCTTCCAGAGTTTAAACTCCCCAGCAAAACCAAACACAGGAGGAGACTGCAGAGAGCTCCTGCTAAAAGCCATTTAGGTTATTCTACAAAGAGTAAAAAAAAAACCAACCCTACTGTTTGCAGAACTTTCCTACAGAAACGACAGTGCTTTCAAAAGGTTGAACCGGGGGCCAAATTACATAATACAATATATTCTGACGTGCTTGTTGAGCCATTGTGAATGCTCCCTTGAGCCAAAAAGCTTCCTGCTCACCAGCCCAAGCACAGCTCCAAGGGGACTTTTGAGGCCACAGCCCCCAAGAGGAGAAGACCCTTTGCACCATGGGCTGGGGGGGCGGCTCAGCCAACCCCCCCACTGCAGAGGGGAGCCCCAGACTGGAGCTGCAGCAGAAGGCAGGACCAGGACACCCGAACAAGGATGTGCAGGAGTGTTCCTCGTGTGCCACACCTCAGCAGAGGGGAGGTGACAAACGGGCTGGCAGCACCAGCATCCTCAGCCACTGCTGCTGGGGACCAAGCTCGAGTATTACAACCCTAACAAGTATTAATTTCAGCTTATTTCTGAGCTTTGGGGTTTCGGTTTCTAGAGGTAACTGACACACACATAAGGCTGGGAGAGGACAAACTCTCTGTGCTTTTCAGTGACTATTCCAAGGCACGAAGGGCGGGCAGGGTGGTGTGCCCTGGGCAGCCCTGTGCTTGCCTTAGAGGACACGGAGGCTTATCCTGTTTGGGTTCTGTTCCAGCGAGATAACCAGGAGAGAAGTTCAACCTCCCTGAGGGGAGATACGCTCTGAGAGGTGCCAGGAATACAAGATCAATACAAGGACCGAGGTTTCCACAACGCCTTTTGCTGCTTTCAAGCCCTTCCCACTGCCTGCGATGAAGGATGAGGAGGTGAGGGCCAGGAGAGAAATGTGGGTCACACACAGAAGTATCCTGCTCTCTCTGTCTGCACAGGGTTCAGGATTGCCCCACTGATGATGCTTTCTAAGTACAAAACTCTCTGCTCTTAGAAAAAAAATTAAAAATTTATATTGATTTTTAGATTAGAAAGCTTTCAGGTCACACGAAGACAGGGTGTGAAAAGAGCAAGTAACACACCTCTTTTTTAAAAAATGCAACAAAATAATCAAATCCAAATTCTATTCTCTCTTCAAGGTTTGCCTCAAATAACCACTATATCCATCCTGGTATACAATGCAATTTCTGAACCCAAAAAAAGTGAATATTACACCACCCGAGAATGCAAAAAGATTAAAATACTGAATAGATGAATGAGCCAATAGAGAATAAATATTGTGCTGAAATTTTGGGACATTCTTCTTTGGTGGGGAATCCTCCTTATGCCCATGAATGGGACTACAAACATAAGGTGTTGCTGAGAAAGAGTCCACATAAAATGTGTGGTTTTTTCTTAGGTTAGAAAAACTATCTTCTGGAGCAGGACTGACAGCACTGGAGGTAAGGGACAGCACAGAAAGCTGCTTTACAAGGCTTTGGGATTTTCCTCTCTCCCCACTGAAAAAGAGCAGAAACTAGGGAAAAAGTCTTATATACAACACCTCGTTCTTCCTTACATATTGACACTTCAGAAATTACCAATTTAAAGGCGATCCCTTTTGAAAAAAAAAATCTGATATTTCCTCTTTTTGTTCAATATTGCCCTTTGATTCCTGCCTTTTACAAACGTAGCAATGGCCCTGTCTCCAAAAGGGGGAATCGCTTTCCTGTGGGGGAAACTTTCCAGGAAGCCATCAGAGAACATCCTGAGGTCAAGTCAGGATGACAGGCAGCAATTAAATTCTCCTGAACCACAAATCAGCCTGCAGCTTTGCTGTGACCTGCCATGGGTATTCAACACCAAGTGCAATATCTGTTACATATTAATGAGCTATGCATATCAACTAGGTAATTAATTCTTGAGCTCCTTGTCTGTTCCACACTAAATGAAGCCTTGGCTCAGGCTAGGAACGCTCATGAAACTGTTTAAAAGTTATTTCCATTTCCTGTGACTTTCACAGTGCACAGCCCATTAGTCTTTATTTTCAGGGTCTTTGCTGCGCAAAAGTGTCGATAGCTTGAGTTTATAGCAATATGTTGCCTCATTTCCCTTTCTCACCTCCTGGAAACCAATGCAAATATTTATCTATACTGTCCATAATAAAAAAAAAATCAGCCACGCTCACGGCCAGAGCATAAGAGGCTAAAAACACCAAGGGGGAGCCCAGGTGGCAAAAAGGTTAAAAAACTGCCCAGGCAAATCTCACTTTTCAGTCCATAACTAAAATCCAGAAGAAATGTCACACAGGTGCAAACATACGAGAATTGCTTCCAAATCTGAAAAATCACCAGTAACTCTGGAAAATTGTGGGGTTCCCAAAACTCCCGGAGAATTACCTTAGGTCCCAGCCCAGCTCTAGGCTCCCCTGGACACTCAAAGCACCACCAGGACAAGGTGCCTGCACCTGCTCCTCACCTATTTCCCTGAACAGAGATGGATCTGCCTGAATCATCCAGGAATTCAATTTCCAGGGAGCAAAGCAGCAAAACAAAGCTCAGGAAGACCCAAGCACAGGGACAAAGCAGGTAAATGTTCCCAAAGGCTGTGGCTCTGTGCTCGCATCGGCCGCCCAAGCACAAAAAACGTCGCTGCTCGTCAGTGATGTGGTGTGAAAAAGTTGATTCTTTCCCCTAAGGCTTTAGCATTTCCTGTCAAATCATTAGACAACGTCGTCCCTGTGAAATGACAGGAGTCCTCAAAAAATCATTTTTAAAAAAAGCAGGGTCGCTGCTACAGGGCCAATGATAGTTCGGTAATAGCTGAAGTCACTTTTAATTGGAAGTGTTTAACAATCACCAAGTGAGCAGCTGGTTTCTCAGAATTAAGCCACTGCCTGGAAGAAAGGGCATCATTAGAAAGAAAAGATGATGCCATTTCCAGATGGTGAACAGCACTGCACAACTTGGTGGATCTCCTCATTTAAGTCTCCAAGGTACAGGGGAAAGATTTGGGGCTCTTGAATAGATGGTAAGTAAAAGATTCCCTCTCTAAAGTTGCAAACAAGCCAAATAAGACGCATTTTTATTCCTCCACAGTAACATGACTTTCTTGGCTGCCTTCTGCTGTGCTTGCTCATGGAACTCACATGCTCCATCACATTGCACCCAACAGAATGGCAAACACGGCTCTGGTAGGAACAGAAACTGAAAATCTTCCCCCTTGGATCCCCAAGTGAACCCCATCTTTCCAACTTCTAATTTATCTCAGAACTAAACCCCCAAAAAGCCCCTCTCTGTGACTCACTTTGGGTACCTCCACGATATTTCTCCTCACTTGATTGCTGCTCTTTTTGCTAAAGTTCCACAAGAATTTGTTCAAAAATTTCTGGGAGCTATTTCTAAAAACAGCCTCCAACAAAAGCAGACCCTGATCTCTCTGCAGCCACTCTGCTAATCTTTGGGGACACGTGGAGTCACTTCTAACAAAGAGAGAGAGGCGATGCCACACTCAGACAGCCTTTTCCTTTGTGCACACGCTGTGGAAGCGTTTTGCATTCATGTCAGTAAAACTGAATATCTGGATTTTAAAGCCCTCAGCCTAGCCAGGATTTTAGGAGCTTTGCTGCTACACTGTCAAACACACGCACTATGTAGTACTTGAGAAGGTTTTCCATTAATCTGCTCCATGCTGGTATTGTTATTTAAATGAGATAATTCTAATGAGATAGGGATAACTATTGAACACAGGGGAAACTAACGAACACAGGATATTTCTTAAAAATTAAATAAAGACATATGAAGAGAAAAGGTATGAGGGAAGAAGGTGCTAAAACTTTCAGGTTGTGCAGTCATTTATGACTCTTTTTACTCAGTTCAGAGTCATTTATGACTCTTTTCACTCAGTTCAGAGTTTCTCAGGTGTCAGAGTATCAGCATTAAGATCCGAGTACCTGATGCCATGAAAAAGAAACCCTGGCCATCCAAGGCTTTGCCCCAGGTAAGATCAGCAGCACGAGCTGAAAGCTCCTTCCCAAACCCTCCTGGCAGGTGCCATATGGCACAAACCAGGGCAGCGCATCAGCAAATTTCTCAAGTCAGATTTCTGCCCCTTCAGGTCCTCTCTCAGCACTTGCTCTTCCTCACTGTCCTGATTTGCCGGCCTGGATGGCAGGAAAACATCTCGGGAAGCGCAAGTGCAAACCCAGAGGTGACACCCCACACCCAGGGGAAGGAATTCCCATGGAAAGGCTGCTGCCTTTCTTTCATCCAGCAGGCACAGAAAGCTGGGCACTTCAGGGGTGAACCACGAACTCAAGCTGTGGTTTAGTTCCTTGGAGTTCAAGTGTGGATGCTCAGGGCAATTTCACAAGCAGGAAAAAAAAGTCAGTAAATTATTTTCCCGAATATTTCTTTGCCTCAAGTGCATCTACCTCGTGACTTTTAGGATTCTCTCCATGAAGGGGGTGTCTTTGCCACCTTTTTCCTCCAGGCTCTGTCCTTCCCTGCAAGCCCCAAGGACACACAAGAGCCCCTACCCTGATGTCTGGGCTCAAGGACAGGTGCTGTTCTGAATCACCTTAAGCTGCAGGTAAATGCTTCATTTTGCAGGCAAGGGCAGAAATGAGATTGGAAATTCTGGTCATAGTCCAGAGATTTGTCTTGTTGGCTTCCCCATTAATTTCTTTCTCGTGGTTTTACCAAAAGCGATCTGAATCTTAAGAAAAGACTCACAATTAATTTCATTCTTCACTGGCTACTGCTTTTTCATTAACAGGTGATGCTCAAAAGAGTACGAGGAACGTTCCCAGAATTCCAATTACGAAACTAAATAACAACAATTTCCGGCAAAGATTTGTCATCTCAGAAATTGTCATTTCAAAGTGATAAATGTGCTTCAGTCACATCCCCTCCCTGCAAACCACGAGGCACCACATCCCTCAACCAAAAGCTTCTTTTATTGCATCGGTTATTTAAAACTCTGCCTTGAAATATTAAAACGCTGACAATAACCAAAATAAATTCTGACAACAGAAGGCAGTGCTTTACATGGTTTAATAGCATCAATCACAGGACCTCAGTTTGCAGCTATCACCGTGAGGCTGCTCTGTTATGAAATAGGATGGTTCACTGGCAGTGCAAAATTTAGCTGGAAGCTAAAAAATTAATACCACCCATTTATCCCACGATAAAGAAACAATGCTGCAGCACAGCAGTGGATTAGAGAGGGAGCCTGCACTGCAGGATGAGCCAGGGTGGGATTAGATAAACTCTGTCTCCGCGGGACTTGTTGTGCTCTTCCGTGAAAGCACAGTTCTCTTATCCTCTCACTGAGGCCCTGCTCAGCAGCTTTTGCACAAATATCAGTTCCATGTGTTTAGGGGAACTCTTTCAATGGAAATCCAGCCTGCTTTCTTCTCGGCCAACTTCCTTTTTTTTAGTTATTTACATAAATCCATTCCAACCTATTGCAAATATGGTAAATCCACTCCCCACTGCCCTGAACCTACTGTTATCACTTGAGTTTTGGTAAAGCTCATCTGAACGCCGGTCATTTAATGCCGTCTCAGGCCAGGAAGGGACTGGAAGTGCTAAAATATCTTGGCTCCTGCTTTTAAACCCATCCCTTCTAAGAATAAAGGCCCATCTGTTGATCTGGCAGCAGTTTGATCTTGATTTTCCCAGCTGCCAGCAGCTGCAAGAGCAGCAGGGCAGGGATGAATCACACCTGCTGCTTCAGCGCTCCCCTGATCTCAGAGCCACTGAGCTCTGGAAAATTCTGCTCTTTTTTAAAACCCCACAAAAATATGTCAGAAATCATCAATCATTTTTATTTTATCATTTTTACCTTTTTTCTTTCTTTTTTTCCACGTAATTTTGGTGCCCAGCTTTCCCAGGGACTCAAGGCTAATGAGAAAATGAAATTACAAAGGCAACTTCTGGGAAATCACCCAGTCAGAACAGGTGTAAAAGCAAAAGAAATAGAACATGGATACTCCCACAGGCAAGGCTTACATTTGGAATGCCAATGAGAAATAAATGAATTTTCATTTAAATTCCTGTCTGGAGCTCTTTCTTTTTTCCCTTTTTGTGAGCTTTTTTTTTTAAGCTATTCTGTTGATCGCCTTCATTCTCAGGTACATACGCAATATTTGAAGAATCAGTAATGAAGTGCACTATATATATTTGCAAGAAATCTTATCAGAAGAAAACAATCCCAAATTTAAATTGGATAGTAAATCAGAATTGGGTAGCTTGCAAACAGGTTAAAACGGGAGACTGCACCTCTGCTAAGGGAAAATCAGGAAATCTTGTTTACCAGAACACCAGAATGGATGCAGTGCAATTGCTGTAACTGTCAGCATCGGAGTCTTTGAAATCTCTTGTCCCTATCATGTGAAAAAATAAATCTTCGGGAATTTTATTTAATTGTGGATGCACATTAGCCATGATGCCACACTGCACTTGGTGTCACACAGCCTGCCTCGGGGTACTGCATTCCACTCATCCAAGGAACACCAGAGCCAGCTGAGTGAAAACAATGTTTGGGAGGCAAAAAATACCTGCCAGTGCCTCCCCTCGGCGTGGCAAAGGGCTCCAAGGTGAAAAATAAATCTATTTAGTCTTCTCTAAGAGTTCAGGCATTCTGCACCTATTCAGCCTCTGAGCTGACCTGAGCCAAGCCATGCTTGCTGAGGGGTTTGGAGGAAGAGCCACCAGAGATTTAACCACAAAACTGGTCCTTGCTGGCCCACTGCTGCTCCAGGAAAATGTGCTCTCTTTAAGCACAGACAAATAAACCTCGGGGTGAGGTTTGCACCGGTGCTGCGAATAACATTGCTCCCTGATTGCAAGATGAAACGGCACAAAAAAGCACACTATTGAGACAAATAGCCTGAAGATGTCTCCTTGGAATACAGAATATCCCAAAGATATTTCCTTAGAATACAGAATATCCCAAAGATATTTCCTTAGAAAAACAGCCAGAGGAGTGTCCTAGGGTGATGCCTGTTTTTCTAAGGAACCCCCCAGGGCAGTTTTCCCTTCCATCCTCTGCTCACACCACTACACCTTCCACCCATCATTTCCTGAGCCCTTTTCCACAGGCTCTGGAATATTTCAATGTTTTTCACCTTTAATCCCGGTGTTTCTCGTGGGAGTTTGGCTGCACCAGAGGGTTTCAGCCCCCTCGTTAACAATTGGGATTTGCAGCTCTTCCTCTGGATTTTGTGAAGCTGGTAGGAGGAGAAAAAACCAAAAACAAACCAAAAAGAACTTCCAGAGCTCCTCGAACTGTGGGAAATCTCTGAGGATCCTTCATGTTGTGTTCAAGTGTTGATGTATTTCAGAAGCTGGAGACCAAGCTACCATATAAATCTTTAATGCAGAGAATTTTAAATTACTGTTTAGTGAACTCATTGTGGAGGGGTGGAGAGGTGGTGAGAAGAAACCCCACAGGAACACGACGTTGTTAATTCTAAGTTGCTCTCTTTATATTTTCATTGTCTTAGATGTTAATGTGTCTCTGCTCAGCAGCAAATATACTTTAGGCCAAATAGCTGAAATGTGTGTATTTGGAGGTCTTAATTTGGGGACAGGAATCACAAATTTAGCTGTCTTTGTAAAAAAAGGATTAAAATCTCTGGTCACTGCATAAGCAGCAGATGTGTTCAGCAATCAATGACCTGCTTGCTAAAAACCACCTCACAATCCAACAAGGAGGCTTCTCTGCAGACAAGCCTTTAAAAAAATAACTGGGAAAATAAACACCCCTGCATTTTCAGGTAGATAATTAATAATGGTTCTGGTGATGTTTTGTTATATATTGATTAATATGGATAGAGTTGCTTAGGTGAACTGCAAGGCAACCACACCTCATCAACACCCAGGTGAGCCACAGTGCCAGCAAGGAAGTTTCTATCCAAAATATCCAGTACTTCCCACTGGTTTTCCCTTTTTTACCTTCCCTGCTCTCTCTGGAAGGGTTTCAGCCCCAGCTCTGCCTGCCAGGCACCCCAGGAGAGCTGCCCCGAGCCACAAACCTCACCAGGGCTCAGAGCACCCCCACCAAACCCACTCCTGCTAAAAATCCCTTCCCTGCTGGGGCAAACCCCATCTCCCTGTTCCCCCACAGCCACTGACTCACGGATACATTCCCCCAGAAAGGATGTGGAGGCCTGGGCAGCATTTACATGAAGATATTTATTCTCCCCGTGGGAAGGAGGAGGTTATACAAAAACACTCCTGAGTTCTGCACCCAGCTTTTCTTCCTTCCCTGGGTGACCTGTCAAAGGGAAACTGCCCGAAACCTGTCCCTTCAGCAGCTTTCTTTTGTTATTTATAACAACTGCAAACTTGGTGGGCTGAATTCCAGACCCAGTCACCAAAACGGAGCAACCTGGTTTTTTCCTGAGCCGTGTATCCCAGGAACATCTGCTGATTATGCAGTGACCAAAGGTTTTAATCCTTTTTTTACAAAGATAGCTAAATTTGTGATTCCTGTCCCCAAATTAAGACCCCCAAATACACACATTTCAGCTATGTGGTCTAAAGTATACCTGCTGCTGAGCAGAGACACATGAATGTCTAAGAAAATGAAAATACAAAGAGAGTAAGCTAGAATTAACAACACCACGTTCCTGTGCGGTTTCTTCTCACCACCCCTCCACAATGAGTTCACTAAACAGTAATTTAAAATTCTCTGCATTAAAGATTTATATGGTAGCTTGGTCTCCAGCTTCTGAAATACATCAACACTTGAACACAACATGAAGGATCCTCTGAGATTTCCCACAGTTCGAGGAGCTCTGGAAGTTCTTTCTGGTTTGTTTTTGGTTTTTTCTCCTCCTACCAGCTTCACAAAATCCAGAGGAAGGGCTGCAAATCCCAATTGCTAACGAGGGGGCTGAAACCCTCTGGTGCAGCCAAACTCCCATGAGAAACACCGGGATTAAAGGTGAGAAATGCGGAAATATTCCGGAGCCTGTGGAAAAGGGCTCAGG
>VYZT01052805.1:8512-21632 GCA_013400735.1 Pomatostomus ruficeps
TATTTCCATTAACCAATTAATGTAACAGAACAGCAGAAGTTTCTAGTAACTGTTGACTAGTAAAACAATGTGATGAATATTAAAAGAACAGAGGTGGAACAGGGTTTTTGATTGACAGGGCTAAAACGTGGCAGAGAGGGGATTTCCCCTAAGCATGCTTTCCCCATCTTCCTCAGATTTGCTATCCTGGGAAGAAAAATCTACCCAAGTTATTTCTCTAGTTCTCATGGAGGCAGCTGGTTGAGTCACTGCCACACATGTCCACTTTCAATTCTGAAATTAAGAATTACTGATGTAAAAATATTACATGTGTTTTGGGGAAAAGCTCATTTGAGGTCTACTACATTATTTTTTGCTGTAAAGTATTTTTTATTGTTTGTTTTCTGCAGGCATCTTTTTGGTAGTCTAACATTTACACCACACAGGGACAACAGATTGTCATGCAGTATAGATTATGTCATTGCTAAACACTAATTTTCCACAGCTTAAAAAGAACAAAGCTAGGCTTAGTGACAAGATTTGTTCCATTTTTTTTATTCTTTAACTAGAGCACAGCTAATATTGATAATCTATTTTTTTTAAATATCTTTTTCAATAGAGTTTCCTGTTTCCTAGCTTTAGAGGATGGGGACATAATTTAAGGGAATCTGTGTAGGCTCAGGCTTTCATAGTCATTCTGATGGCCTTGAAAAAAATAGGTTTCAAAACCATGTGGAAGATACTGATTAAAAATTCTGTTCTGTAGAGAGATTTTTAAGGGAAAAGTTTCATCAGTCTGATGAAACATGCCCATCAGAGGAAAATACCCCAAAAGAGTTAGGTGATGCCTTGAGTAACTCCAATGATAGTTGAGAAACATATTCTTTCCCTCCTGATGCAGGCTGTAATAAGTGAGGGAACTAGTCAGGGAATAAGACATTCAGAAATGGAAATTCTAATGATTTAAAATAAAGTAATTTTAGAAGAATATTCAGTAGTATTGTTAACAGAAGAATTTTTGGGTCCAAGTTCTGTTTGCTCATGTCTCCTGTTGATTTAATACGAATACAATGTTGGCCCTTAAGCTGATTTCAATGCAGATGCAAAAAAGGCAGGATTTTCTTTTTCTAGACTTTTCCCACTAGAATTTTTTTTCTGTAGTTCTCATCTATTAAAAAAAAAAAAAGCAAAAATTGCATGGTGAATACCATCTGTCACTCAGAATACTCTCACAGTCATCAACTGTTCAAGGAGTTCATTGTGAACTTTTAGGACAGTCTTTGAGACTGTAATTAAGAAGATGTACATAAGATTTTTTAGCAATGGAGATGCCATCCCAGGAAATGCTATTTTGACATAACTTGGAGGAAAAGGAAAGTACACAGAAATAAATATATTAATCACTCTAATTTACAGAAACTCTTTGTTTAGGTCTTTAGCTTTTTTCAATAAACACTTTCAGCAACACAAAAGTCCTTACCTTTACATTCTGCTTCTTTCTCTAATATCGACAGTTCAAAATATAGACAGTTTTCACTATGTGAACTAGCATGAAGGATGCTTTCAATTCAGAAAATATCTTTCACCTTATCTCTGAAAATAGTCATGAAATTGTCAAGACTAAGGTTTGAGTTTGAAAGTATTATTCTGCTCCTTCAAATATGTCTGTGACCCTTTATGGACAAGAAACATATTTTAAAGAAATACAGTTTATTTAATAACAATTTATTCCAAATGATAACTTTATGAGAGTTTTTTTCCTTTTTAAATTTCTTTCAAAAATCCCTAATTTAAACACTTTTAGAATGGGTGTATATACACAAAACTTTTAATAGTCTAATTGAGAGAAAAAGATACAAGAGATACAGATAAAATATAATCAACTGAAATAGAATTGTAATCCAAAAATGTTCAAGTAACTTCTCATAAAATAATCAGGCTGTTATTTAAATTAGACCAAAGAAGAAAGGACAGGGTTTTACAGTCACGACATCGACAAAAATACACTCAATATGTTTTGCCTCCAAAGGATTAGCTGTGGGGTTTTTTTCCTGAAAAACAAACATCTGGAATCAAACGTTTTTAGCCTTGATAATGCCTTTGTTAGTTCTAACAATGTTGCTTGTATCAAGCACTGCATGGTCCAGTCCTGTTGCCACTGACATAAACAGAAGGTAATGCACTGACCACAAAGAAGTTAGGATTTAGGTGGTTATGTTAGTTAGAGACGTGTTTGTGTCAATGAACACTTGGTAAATAATGACAGTTAAAACAAAAAAAGCATTATGTTGTGCTGCATATTCTCTTTGGAAAGTTTAAACCATATGCTAAGCTGTGGAAAATGTTCTTTGAGCAGTAACATGTAGCTATTTTGCATATTCCAGGGGGAGCAATGCTGGTAGACTCCAAATAGCCTCTAGCCCCATCATATGTTAAACAAGCTTATAGGCTGGTTTATGCTTTTAGGTGCTATAGGCATGATTCTGATCCTATTTGTACTGTTTTTTCCTTGATACAGTTCCACTATCTACAATGAAATTACTATTCATTTTTTTACTGTGCATAAGAAAGGATATTCAGCCCTTATATTTAATCTAACTTGTTCTTTTACCTGAAGACATATGCATTTTGCCATGTATTTGAAATCCAACTTCATAATTTATTTGAAAGTTTTACGTGCCGTAGGTTACCCCTGCGACATTTTTTCCCATTCATATCAGTTAATATAGACCCCAAAATGTGTTACTTTTCTTGTTCGCATCCACTTTTCAAACATCTGTTATGGAAAAGCATTAGGAAAAATGAAAATTCTTGTTTTAAGAGAAGTTGTGGGGTTTTTTCAGAGCAGATGATTGCACCTTGCTTAATTTTCTGAGATGGTGGGTTATGTCTATGCATCCCTGTCAGTACATACAATTCTTCTGATCCTTCCTGTACTTTGTAATACCATTGCCATCTAGATAGATTTACAGTTCCTTATACTGAGTGATACAGAGTATGTATTTAAAGATAACACCCTGATGAAGAATTCAGTAATTTCGCACTATGAATTTACATTTTTCTTCGTTATCACACTAACATTTTGATTAAGAACAAATACATACACATGCTCATATCCACAATAAAACCAAAATCTCATCTGGTTCAGGGCTCATGAATTGCTAAGCAAAGCCACTTCAATCCAAGCTGACCGTACATCACACTTAGTCAGTAAACACTTCCATGCAGCTCAAATTTACATACAATGGTAAGGTCTTTGTATTTAATTGCCCACCAATCTGATATGTCATCATGGTTTTAGTTTGATATTCATAACAGTAGTGTGCAGTTAAGTAGCTACTTCCCACCGAAGGTATTTGTTAATAGAGGATGTTTTTGTGTGATTCTAACTAACTTTTCTATTTTTGTGATATTCAATTTACAGTATGATTATTGCTCTCTGTACAATGGATTATGCATAATAACAAGGATGTGTAGGCTACCTGCTTACATTAACAAATCCTTTCCTTTCACCCTTCAAATCTCTAACTATAAGAGCAGATTTTGTTCAAAAGTCACAAAACATCAATGAATGCCTTTATTATTGTCTACCGTTTTCTGGTTTTCTTTTTAGTCATTATTATAGTTCCAGTGAACTATACCTTCAGCTCCTTTCCTTTTAGCAATTACATGGTAAACCATTTCCATGTATCTGCAAATTAGGTTATGGTTTGCTTTGACTGATTGTGCCAAAGGTATTATATCCATGCCAACACTTCATGTGAAAAATGAAGAGGGGACCAATCAGATCAACATCTTCCTGTTTGTTTCATTGTAAAACCACTTTGCACTGAAATTGATGTTTTCAAGTCCTCCTGACCTTCATGATGCCCACATAGCCCATAAACCTCCATACACATTTTTAAGAGAAAGTAACAACATAAACATTATTCATCTTACTGGACTAATTTCATGTATTGGGAAAACTCTGATATTTACTATGTCATTCTTGCAAAGGTGAGAACCTGAAGCTCCAGAGACATTTAATAATATCTTTTTTTTGTTGTTTTTTATGATGCCGTATGTCCTGCGGTCTGTTTCTCTGTAAAAACAGGTTTACCACTTAGTGCTTGCATGCCTCACTGATACTAATTTCTCTACTAATCAGCTTTCTATTTCTCAGTACTCTAATACGGAGGTTTTGTAGAAAATAACAGCATTAGGTTCATAAATAGAAATCAATGTAGTTTTATAATACACATTATTATATGTAAATTAACCAACTGATTTGTTATTTGCTCTTGGGGAGTTGATCAGGTGCGTAAGTTTTTTTTCTCTGAAACAAATTCCTATGCTAAACTTAGTCATGTCGTTGTCTTAACTTCAACTTTAACCAGAGGAGTTTCTTCTGTTGCTGGTATACTCTCCATCCAGTAGAATTAAATTAAGTTCAGGTAGTATATCTGGGTTCCAAAGCCCAAATTCCAAGGTAAGAACTGCTGCCAAATCACCATAATAATCAAAGCCACTTAAAACAGCAATCTGCAAGCCAGCATGGTGACTCTGAAGATTATTACTCCAGTCTGTTAGACAATCTGTTCATGAAGACTTTGGTTTAAACCCTGGTATCCCTTATTTGTCTGCACTTTGCTCTTGATGCTGAGCCATGAGTGCCTGGCTGTTACTCCGGAGGAGAACATGGAAGATTTGAAAAGAGAGTTTTATATGTGTTTTAACAGAACTAAAAAAAAAAGAAAAAAAAATATTAGGGACCTTTCCTGGACATAATATAATCATGAAAAAGCCACATAATTTAATAGATGATAAAATATTTTAACTTTTTGAAAAATATTACTCTTCTTTAATTATTTTTTTGCCCCAGTGGGTTGTAAAGCTTGCCTAACTTACACTTGGGTTACTTACATGAGTCGTAGAAGCTTTTTTTCCAAATATGGTTAGTCCAAATATGTAGACAGAAAAAAATCTACAGAATGAAAACCAAACATTTTATTCAAATATCTAGGTCACAATGCCCCTTCTATATTGTAACCAAGTTAGATTAATTTCTCTGTCAAAAGAGATGCCTTAGACACACAGATTTTTGCAGTACTCCACAGAACAGAAGCTGTGTAGCAAGGTGTAAGGATTTACTGAGAAAGTTATTGACTCTGTATGTGGTCAGTGTATATTTACCGGTTTGTCTACAACATATTTATACATGTATACATATATGTATACATTTTTCTGTGTGTAAATATATACACGTGTACATACAAATATATAAACATGCATTTGCACACAGAAAGAAATGCACAGCCTTACCACAGGATAGCTTTGCAGACCATATGTCATGAATGCTGAGACCTGGCACAGCCTCTGAACTCCTGGATTTAGAGTTTGGACAGCAAATTGAAGTTTCCTCTCACTCTCTTCCAGCATTTAGCACTCTTCACCAACAGAACTAGAAGAAATGTCATCTTATGCCTGTCTGCCATTATCTGTTTCCTTTGTCTCTTAAATACCCTGCATCAGGAAAAGCGCAGAAAAAAGTTCAGTGTAGCTTGTAGAAAATAGGTGTTGATGCAGTAAACACAGTCAAGACTGCCAAGAGTAAACTAGAATAGTATGATCTCCATTCAGTTTTGGAAGATTGTTCCTGTTACCTTAACTATCTCTTTGAATGGAAATTTATACCATATTTCAGTCTCTTTCATTATTACCACATTGAGTTATCTTCTTATTCAGAAATAGTTTTCTTATGACAGTCAAAGAGTCAAAAATTAGCTATTGTGAATGCCAAGTATTACCCCAAATTCTTGCCTAAGAGGAGGGCATCCATAGCAGGAAAAGCAGGGTGAACCTAGGGGGGATCCCAGGCCTCTTTGATGCACTGAAGATGCAGCTAAAAAACTTAATAGCATACTCCTGGTCAAAGCAGGGATATGACATCCCTATATGATGATATAGGCTTTCCCTCAGATAAATTTTAGCTTTGCCTCTCATTAGCCATTCCATTACTACAGTACCACAATGTTGAGTTTTAATTTGCTGACAACTTATTTATTTTCCTTATCAATACTTTGTGACCTGCTAGCTACCAGCATGCTTTTCACAGGTTCAGTGACTATACTGACACCAGAAAATTCCAGTATATTTCTCTAGAAGTGAGGCCAACTGATACAGAATAAGCCCTGTCAGTATCTTTGTTCCCGTATTTTCCAGATCAGGAAGGACAACTACAAACTACCTTTTGCAAGTGCTCCATGGGCTTTGTTAACTCCCAAACCTTGCTCAAGAATTGCCTGGAAGACTGAATTTTTACTTGGGCAAAAAGCATATCAAAGGACCATTGTTACAGTGAAGCAGTGGGGCATACTTATATTCTATACCCAGGAGCATTCCCTGGCACTATTAAATTTAATAGTATTTTTAAATATCTTATTAAAAAATCTTTTAAAAAGAAATATACATAAAATGAGTTAGTTACATTACTTGGCTCAAAAATTACTGAAGTTAGTTTTGTTTCATTACGAGCCATTCTAAGATTGTGGCCTTTCCATCATTTTAAGCTCTAAAGATATTGCAAACTCTCCTCAAAGTTTCAGCCTCTGTTTCCCATGTTCTTTGACAGCATTTAGAAGTTGACAGGCTGCCTGCAGTTTCTAGACATAGTACTGTTTCTCTTGGGTGATGAAGATGTGAGAGCATTCCTTACTGACAGATCTCAGTGTTTACTCCACATGTAGCTTACTCCCATTATAAGAACTAGTTCTGAGGATACTTCTTTACTTTTCTTCCCCATCTACAAAATGAAAGTTGATACCACATAAGGATTGTGATGCTCCTGGTTTCAAATCCAATTTCAAGCATGGACATTTGGATGTGGCTTTAAGAACACGCTAAACCAAAGCCAGCCTCCTTGTTAGTCACTTGTAAGCTGATAGTATAGATATTTAATAACCAGATACTGTTAAGAATGCAGAAGAAAACAGGACATTGAGAGGCTAAATATATGGAGAGACAATACCAAAACTCAATCCAAAACAAAAACAAGTCCTGTCACTGCAAAAAGTGTATTTCATGAGCTCTGAAAACAGTTCAGCTGGAATTTGGACTAAACAACTGAAAGCTGAAAAAGTCCAAGTTCCAAAACAGCTCTGAAAAACTCAAGAATTATAGAAAGCAGATGTTAGCTAAAAATAAAACCAGTTAGAGCCAGGACAGATCCACGTTTGTGGCACTGCAGAAAACAGACAGTTGTTGCATTTGCCCTACAGCAGTGTCCTGGTAATGACACTGGATACCTGCCAGTTGCTAATTATCCTTACACTAGGAACTTCAAATTGCTGCTTTCTTCAACCTAATGTCTTAGCTTTAGCTCAAAGGCTCAAGTGGACCACCTAATCAGAATGTCATAAATCTGATAATATAGTCGGCATCGACATCTCAATGGCCTAAAGGGCTCCTGGGGCATTAGGAAGAACTTTTTCTTAGTAAGGTATGAGGAGTGTATTTCATTACGACTTTGTATGCTTCAATACATAGAAATAGGTGTTCTGGCATGGTTTGTATTTTTATGTTTCTGTTAAGTTCTTAAGCAAAGGAAATATGAAGATGGCTAAAGTAAACTAAAGAAAAAGTAAGAGAAGAAAGATACTTTGCATGTGTGTATGTTTATGCATGTCTGTGCCAAGAGATAAAGGGATGTAGTAGTTTAATACTACGTGTGCACAGTCATTATATATTCCTTATGTTTCATATGTTTCATTTCTGTTATTAAAGTCAAATGACTCTCTGTGTAGGTCATTTGTTCAGATAATAATATATAAATACCATATATGTACTTAAGAAATATTCTCAGCTTTGAAGAGTTTATAAATTGAACAGTCATAACAAGAGAACTATAAGTTATTCTAAAAATATATGTGATCGTCACTATTAAAATATGAACTCAAAGTTGTGCAAATATATTTCAAAGTGAAAGTCTGAGAAAACATGATCACTTTGCTCAATACAACCAACTTTATGCTTATTAAAAACATTGAAATCACACAAACTCTTTCAGAATTAAGTTAATATATAGTTTATGGGATCAGTTGTTTTGCTGGTTTCGCTAAATGTATTGGTATTAGAAATATGGCTTCACGTTGACAATTTTTAAGCTATACATCTGAGGCGGATTCCAATCACCTGAATTTCTCAGAATTTCCACTGGTAAGGCAAGAAGCCTTAAGCTTGATTTAACATTGTGCTGCTAGTATTTGTAATAAGTTTTTTTCCTATATTTATTTAAACTATTAAGCACTTATGCACAGGAATTGCTCTAGTGAGTGAATATTGTCAATGTTTTCTTTGCTTCCATAAGACAGTGGATATTAGCTATTAGTGTGAAGACATTTTTTATTGCTAAGAACATTTTGTTCAATATTTTGTTTTGTAAGCATATTGCTTTGAGAGGTACAGGTGTAACAAGGTAAGATTACCTACAAGGTAATACTTGGCTGACTGGTACAAGTAGGTATGCAGACAGGCTGAAGAATTTAGGTCTGGTTTGTTCTTCATTGTAGATATTATATAAGAAATATTTTAGAACTATTTTTGGGTTAGCACAGCATGCTTTTGAAGACGTTTTCTTCCAAAAAATATAAAAGCATCACACACTTGAAAATACTTTTGTGGGAGAGTATCTGCTGTGATAAGTGGACTGAGGGCTTTTAGTGCAGAAAATCCTGAAATAATGCTGTTTGTTAAAAATGTCCATAATTCAATACGAACTGGACAGAATTTTTGACCCATAAACTTCTCCTTTAGCTGAACCATTTGCTGTATTTTAAACTAATTGTCTGATAGTTAAATTCAAAATAGTTTCTTCTTTACCACAAACCTGACATCATGAAATTAAAAAAAAAAAAAAGAAAGAAATATAGCATCATAGTGTAGCATCCACATTTTTTTTCTTGAACACTGTCTTGTAAAAACCTAGTTTCTCTTGGTAATAATAATGAAATAGCCCCAGAAAATAACTTCTTCATGCTCAACTTCCATTGTGAAAGAGAAACACACACCATAGGAGCTTGTGTTGATGGATTTTAGCACAAAAAGCCAACATATTGCTTACTGACAGTTCCCAGAATACAGTAATTTTTTCACCATTAATATGATAGTTGCAACTCACAGAAATGGAAACAGGAAGTTTAACATTCGTATATCTTGAACTAATCAAGATATTCCTTCTTAATCTTAGCTATTTTCCAAAATAGAACAGCTATTATTATTTCCAATCCATGACAAAAAATCATGAAGAATCTTAATATCATGTTTTAAAATGTGTTTGCAGGACACTGTCCCTGCAAAAATCCAAAAATGGAAGCAACTTATGCTTTTTCTCACAATTGTTTGATATACAAGGAATTATTTATACAGAGATAATGCCTGTAGAGCTGGGTTGGCCTTAGTTCCTCATCTCGAGACATTTGAGCTAAATCTCTTCTTTCAGAAGAGAACAAAGGAAGAAGATTATGTCCGGTATTGCTTCCTTTTGAACACTATTAATAACACTATTAGTCTTTTTTTAATTGTGGTGAGAAGAAAGTCAAAGGAGTGAGGTGTGTCTTTGTATCCTTGTTTTTCCCTCTTGGTTCTCTGAATTGAGAGCATTTTCATAACTTACATTCCTGAATTTTAAAGAGGAATAATGTCCTGTGTATGGTGTACAAATTTACTTTCTATTTTTCTGCACTATTTCTTAACTATCAGTCTCAATATTATTTAATGTTTGCTTACATACTAAAGTCTACAAAACAAAAACAGAAAAAAAAGCTTTTTCTTGTGAGAATAAATTACAATAAAAATAAAAGTAAATGCTGCCTGCACTCTTGAACCATATGGGCCACTGATTTTAGATGCCAAATGGTAAATGCTACATGTAGAACTGACTGGTGTGTTACAGCATTGCTGACTGCACTATGAACCATCATGTAGACGTGATGTTCAGATATCCTGATGAAGATTTTCACTGCAAATGTAGTTGCTTTCTAATATGACTTACTTGGCCATAACAGCTTCCTTAAAGAAACAACCTCTCTATTATTATTAAAACAAAGAAACAGGCAAACAAAATCCAGTAATGTCCAAAGCTAAACGTGAATTAATAGTGACACCCAGTGGTCAGGTAAAATTGCTGTTAATTTCTCTAATATTCCCCATGGAAGGTGCTGAGATTTGCTAGTTAGAAGATGAGGTTTTCAATGTATTTAGTCATCATTATCTCAAGGCCAGTCTGTTCCTAACTTTGACAACATGGCATTAATTAGACCTAAGGTCGTTGAGTGCTGTGTTCAGTGCTTGTTTCTTGATATTGTTTAATTTTGCTGACATCCCAGATAGTAATCATATCTATAGACTATAACAGGCAATATTAGAGATTACAAAACAGAGTCCAAAATGAAAAAAGGGCATTTATACACCAGAACATAAGTCAAATGCCTTACTATAAAAGGAGTTGGGGAAAAATTGAATTTCTCTAATCTTTTCTATAACACTCATTTCAGTAGACTTATGTCCAAAGCAAGAGGTTTCCAATACATGAAAAATCAAAGCTTAGTCTTGAATTTGATAAAATACAACAACTTACTGATAATTTCAGTGCAATGAAATCCTGAGGAAATGTCTACAAATGGTGTTTCTGAATGGATTTATATTCTGAGGTGTGTACTAAGATGTGCACTGATTTCACTCTGCAGCTGAAGATTCCAGATTCTCCTGCTGCAGCTAGAGCTAATGCTTCCAGACACTGCTGTCATAGCTCCAACTGCAGCAAGTGGCCCTTCCCTGCTCTGACTTACTGTACAAACTGAGACCCTGGAATATTAAACGCTGATTTTGGCAAAAACTGTAGTATGAATCTATTTTTATGTGAAGATGCCAGAAGTACGGAGTCTTTAGGTAGTCCAACCAGAGTCCAGAGAAGATATGAGACATATTCCTTAAAGCCAAGAAAATTCATCAAAACCAGCATATTTTGGAAAAAAACCCTCACATTTGTGACTCAATTATTTATCCCTTTCGTGAACATATGCATGTAAAGTAAAAGTGTGTCCTTTTAAAAGGCTGACCTCCAATAGGACAATAAGGACTCCACATTCAAATTAATTGTCATGTGTCTTTTGCCTTATTGTGGTGTGTTGTATTTAGTTACATGGCAAGGATTTGGCAGTAGGGGGCTGCAGGGATGACTTGTGTGAGAAGCTCCCCTCTTTCTGACAGAGACACCTTCAGCCAGCTCCAATACAGACCTTCAGCTGGCCAAAGCTGAGCCCATCAGTGACATTGGTAGGATGTCTGTGAGGGCAAAAATATATTTAAAGCTTAAAAAAAAATCTGCATAGTGCCATTTGAGAAGGGAATGAGAATATGGGAGAGGAACAGCTCTGGAGATACCATGGTAAATAAAGAAAGAGAGAGAGAGAGGGTGCTGTAGGAACTGGCATAGACATTCCCTTGCACCCTGTGATGAAGATTATGGTGAGGCAAATTGTTCCCCTGCAGCCCCACGGTGCTGCAATCTATAGAGAACCCATGAAGCAGAAGGCTCCTGGTGGGAGATGTGGCCCATGAAGAGGAGTGCATGAAGCAGCAAGAATTTTGGCAGGACCCGTTGACCCTGCAGGGAGCCCATGCTGGAGCTGTCTGCTCCTGAAGGACTGCAGTTCATGGGAATAACACAAGCTGGAATAGTCAGTTAAGGGGTGTCTCATGCAGGTGGGGCCTCATGCTGGAACAGGGAAAGAACATGAAAATTAATCAATGGCAGAGGTAAAGCATTTTCAACTGAACACAACCCCATTCCCTATCTGCCTGCACCACTTGTGGGGAGAAGGTGGGGGATTCAGGGGCAAAAGTTAGTCTCAGAAGAGGGAGGGTGAGAGGAAGGTGTCTGGTTTCTTTTTATTTCTCACTTTTCTACTCTGTGATTAATTAGCAACAAATTAAATCAATTTTCCCCGCATTGAGTCTGTTTTTCTTGTGATGATAATGGTTGAGTGCTCTTTCGATCTTGACCCATGAGCTTTTCATTGCTATTTTCTTCCCCTGTCTTGATGAGGAGAGGGAATGAGAGAGCACCTTGGTGGATGCCTGGCAGCCAGTCAAGGTCAATCCACCCTAAGTATTCACACAAGTCTACCACCTCAGCACTTCTATCAAAGAGGAGGGCCTGTTAATGCAGAATCCGTGCTCTGGTTGGGTTTAACACACAGCATTTAGCTTGCTTGAAAGAGAGGTCAAGAACGGAGCAGCTTTCAGTCAAATATAGTAGCAGTCCTAAGAGCACTGGAAGTGATTTTTGAGAGGCTGCCATTGCAATTTGCAGTCATTATGCAGGTGAAGCGAATCTCACTCTCAGAAACTAATGGGTGTTTCATTCAGAAGCATTTTCCTAACTGAGTGTGTGGTAAAGAAATCATTAAAGGAGATTTTGTATCCTGTTATTAGTATTATAACTAAGTATTATATTACCATACAAAAAGTAGTTCTCACAGCAACTACCTTCCTGTGTAGTTTCACAGAACTGAAACTATTTGCTGAAGATCTGTTGTTTATCATGCAGTACTATGAAGCTGTAGAGCCACCAGTAGATCAGGATTTTCCATAAGGTCATTGATTTTTAAAGTAGAATAACAGAATGAGTATTCAAAAGACAGTTTAAATGAAAAGGTGACAGAACAATTAAGCAACTAAATTAATTAAATAAAAGATTCTTTGTCAAAGAGCCGAAGATCATGATATAAAACAGAAAAACATTGGAAAAAAAAGCATGGGAGATTACAGCAGCTATTCCTCAACAATTTAATTCTCTTTTCATTTTCCTCATTTTAATGCCTTGCACACTTGGTTGGAGAGTTTACAATAAAAAAAAATCTCTTTACAATTAGGATCTTAGAATCATTCAATTACTAGTGTTGAAAAAGACTTCTAACATCGTCAAGTCTAGCTATCAACAAAGCACCAACACTGTGTTCCCCTGTGGAACTGTGGAAATAGACCATGTTGTCAAATGCCTTATTCATACAATTTTTTAACACTTACAGGGATGATGATTCAACCACTTCCCTGAGTAGCCAGTTCCAATGCTTGATAAATCTTTCTGTAAATAATTTTTTTT